>MU224540.1:8486621-8504837 GCA_018584345.1 Thuja plicata | reverse complement strand
TGTTATCTATTTGAGTACCATATCTATTGTTGATGAAGAAGATTTAACAAGAAGACCAAGTGAATGGTTGAGTTAAGGAAAATAAAAGGGTACTTGATCAGTTGGCACTCTGGCAAAGCAATTAGTTATTTATCTTTCAACAACAGTTTTTCTGGTTGTTCTGTGTCGAGCAAGTTTGGCTTGTGTCGAGAAAAGTTGCTTATGCTGAGCAAAGTTGCTTGTGCCGAGCAAAGTTGTTTGTGACGAACAAAGTTGTTCAATGCTGAGCACCAGTGAAATTGCCGAGTGAAAACAGTGATGTTGGCCGACTTACAGTAATTGGATTAATGATGAGATTTGAGATCTCTGGCCGACTTAGTTAATTTTATTGGGATATGTAATGTTAATTAAAGATTGATCCACATCATTTAATGTATGGGTAACCGTAATTAATGCATGGTTTCAATATTTAATTAGAGACTACTTTGGAGAAGTAAATGTAATGCAAAGATGGAATGATCCGTTGGATCTGACCTAACCTAATATCTATGATCTTGTTTAAGTGGCAAAATATTTATCTAACCTAAATAGAGAGGTATATGATAACCTCAAGCGATTATTCATTTAGTGTGCAAGAGGTGTGCTACTGAATGTGAAGTGGATGTGTATGCAAAAGGTTTTCATAGTTGATTACTGTTTGGCATGATCTAGCAGAGAAGGTTGAATACAGAAGCAGAGAGTTGCATGTGTGATTGCTTGATGGATTTCCAAGAAGATCAGAAGGTTGAAATGACAATACAGGCTATCCAGTAAGTTAACAACAGAGTTGTAATTGGATCTGAATTTGCAAAGTAAGTTGTATGTATCAGATCACAACTGTTGATTACTTTCTAACCATTGTATCAGTTAAATCCTTTAACAAGGTTGATCTAACAGTCATTTGTATAGATCCTCTAACAAGGCGACATTCAGGTGGAATGTTCTAAGTCCTCTAACAAGGCCACTCTTGACAGGGTGATTAAATCCTTTAACCAAGTCACACCTAGCAGTGTGTTATTGTAACCTTTAACAGGGTTGGCTCCTCACAGAGCTCACTTCAGAAGAGTAAAAACTTGGTAGCATGTTATTGGTGGTTTTTCCCATATTGGGTTTCCACATTAAATACTTGTGTCAACTTGTATGAATGCTTATGGTTTGTTTTACTGTTATGTTTCTACAAGCTAATTTTAATAGACAGTAAACTGCATGATTAAGTTGTTGACATATGTTATTGCTACCGAGTAGATCTGAAATACATAAAGTTTTTATTTGCTACATCTAGATCTGAGGATAACTGATTCACCCCTCCCCTCTCAGTTATTCTAAATTCATTCTAACACTAGCAACACAAATAGGAAATTATCTAGAAACATCAACAAGAAATATGAAATGCCACAACAATAACAATAACAACTCTATCTCGTATTTCACAAATATCTATGCATTATTCATCAAGAACACCAATTAGTAACCTCTGTCACTTAGTAAATTTAGTTTTCCAACATCCAAATCATGAACCACTTGAGCTAAGGATACACATTCATTTCCTAAACTCACCACCATGTTAACAACCTAAAAATTACATAATAGATCAACACTGATATAACAACTGCAATATTATCTCTATCTGAATAACCAAAATACCAATCTCTAATAAATCATTCATAGATTACTCAAAACAACATGCAAACCTTTATAGATTGGCATAGATCAACTTAAGACATCCGTGAAACCATATGTACCTTCATAACATCTGATCTTCGATACCAAATCAATCTTCTCGCTGAACATACTAGGAACATTGTCATTAACAGTAGGAATATGTTGACATCAATGAAAAAATATCAATGTCAGCACATATATGCATGATATCACAAAAATCTCCAATAATCTACCCCTTTGGCATTGATGGAAACATATTATGTAAAAAACCAAATCAATGCAACAAATAAATCATATCAACAATACCACCAACAATATCTACAATATATCTTTCAAAGTCTCTCTAACGAACCTTCTCAATCAGAAAATAATTTCTCCACTTTAGTATTACACTTGTTTTTCACATAACTATATCTCCCCCTTTGAAATCAATTACAAAGGTACATATATGCACTAAGTCATAGAAGGCAGAAATATGTTCATACAACTTTCCCCCAAATCCAAACAACTAACTCATCAAGGTGACTACTCCCCCTGAGTAGCAGCCACCAAAACATTAATCTAGAACAATGATGATCTTTGTAAGTACACTAGACTGATACACATCAATGCATCTAAAGCTATGGTTAGGAGGGGCAATCACCCCAAATTTACCTCGGAGATACTCAAAAGTATCCTTTGGAAAGGGCTTCATGAAGATATATGCAATTTGCTCTTTAGTAGACACATATTCCAATCTGATTTACTTTTCACTTACCTTATCTCTCAAGAAATGATATTTGATAGAGATATGCTTTTTCTTTGAATGTAATATATGATTATTTGATATATTGATAGAACTTGAGTTGTCACAATAGATAGCAATCATCTCATCAATACTTACTAGATTATATCTTTCAACATTTTCTTCATCCATATCACTTGTGTGTAATTAACAACAACAAAAACATACTCAACTTCAACAGTAGATTGTGATATAAAATTTTTCTTTTTATTTGCCCATAAAACTAACCTTTTTCTCAAAAACAATGCTCCACCAATTGTTCTTTTTTTGTCATCAATATTACCTGTCCAATCTACATCAGTAAAAGAACTCAATGTAAAATCATCTTCCTTACTATACCATAATCCATAGGCAATTGTTCCTTTCAAGTACCTTAATATCCTTTTAAAAACATGTGATTCCTTTGATTATACTTGAAATCTTGCAACAATGTAAACTGCATTCATAATGTCATGTATGGTCTATGTTAAGTACAATAATTCACTGATCATTGATTTGTATCTACTTTAATTTTCTTTAGGTGAATCATCGTCCTTTTTTTATTTGCAACCAATAACCATAGGAGTACAAATAAGTTTTGAATCATCCATACCAAATTTCTTCAACAATTCTTTGACATACTTGGACTGAGATATGAAAAATCTTTTATCAGATTGTGTAATTTACAGACCAAGAAAGAATTTCATCTCACCTATGATGGTCATCTCAAACTCTTTCTACATCTCATCAGCAAATTATCTAATCATCTTGTCATTTCCACCAAAAATGATATCATCCACAAAGACTTCAACAATCAAAATATTATCATGATCAAATTTGAAGTTTAAGTTGCTATCAACGGTACCTTTACTGAAACCAAGTTTCAATAAATACTTATCCAACCTTGCATACCAGGATCTAGAGGCTTGTTTCAATCTATATAATTCTTTCTTCAATCAGAAAACCATGTCATCTTCATCATTCAAAGGAAATCCATCAATCTTATCAATATAAACTTCCTCTTCCAAATCTTGATTCAAAAATGCAAACTTAACATCCATCTAATATACCTTAAAATCTTTGTAAGTGGAATATTCAAGAAACATCCTAACATCTCCAATTATATCAATAGGAGAAAAGGTATCCTCAAAATCAATACTTTCCCTTTGTATTATTCGTTACAAAAAAGTCTAGCTTTGTTCTGAACCACTTCATCATCTTCATCGAATTTGTTTCTGAATAACCATTTAGTACCGATCACATTCTTGTTCTTAGGTTTGGGAACTAGAATACATGTCTTTCTCTTCTCAATCTATTCCAACTCTTCTTCCATAGCTTTAACCCAAATTTCATCTTTTCATGCTTCATCAACATCCTCAGGTTAAATCTTAGAAATCAAACAAATCTCATTTTTTATAAATCCTTCCTCTAGTTTGAACACCTTTATTCATATCACCAATAATTTGATTTTCTGAATGACTTAACATTACATACCTTGGAGTCTTTGGATTTGCATTTGTAGCTGACTCTTGTGTTTCTACCTCTTCTTTATTTGTAAATTCTCCATCCTGATCTACCGAACCATTCTGAATCTCATTCTAATTTTGTGCTTCTAGTACCCTATTGTCTTCTTCATCATTTGATTCATAACTCCAAGATCTAGCTTTTTTATGATAGCTTTCATCCACTTTGACATTAGCACTTTCAATTATCTTTCTCAACCTATTATTATAATATTTATATGTTTTTCTCTTTGTAGAATAACAAAGGAAGATTGCTTCATCACATCAAGGATCAAATTTCCATAAATCTCCATCTCTCTTGATATAACATTTGCTTCAAAAAAAATTAAATTATTTCACTATAGAAACATGACCATACCAAAGATCATAAGGGGTCTTACCAGTGCCTTGCTTGATTTGAACTTGTTTCAATGTATAGAATGCAGTGTTACCTGATTCTTTGCAATAGATCTATGGTACATTTCCTTCAATCATTATAGTCCTTGTAGTGTCTAGGATAGTTCTATTTCTTCTCTTTGCAATACCATTTTTTTGTGGGGTTCAGGGAGAAAACATTTACCTCTTGATCCCATGTTACTCACAAAATGCATTAAATTCACTAGATGTAAACTCACCACCTTTTTTAGATCTCATACATTTCATCTTCATACCTATCTTAGTCTCAAACATAGCTTTGAAGATCTTAAATTTTTCAAAGGCCCTAGATTTTTCATTTTAGATTTTTCATTTAAAAATGTAACCCACATCATTCTTGAATAATCATCAATGAATCAAATGAAATACTTATCTCTATAATAGCTTCTAATTATTGCATGACCACACAAATCAGTATGCACCAAATCTAAAAATCCACTTGAATAATAGGTCTTTCTTTTGAAAGTATATTTAGTTAGCTTACCCAACTAACATTTCTTACACATTGCATCAACATGTTTCAACAATTCAGGTAAATGTATCACCGCTCTTTTAGTGCTTATCTTCACAATGTTATGTAAGTTTACACAAAATATTTTGTCCCATAACCTCCTATCATTAATCTTATCAATCAAACATCTATTCTCTAAATTATTGAAATAAAATACACTACCTTTGGTCTTTGTACCTGATATAATCTCAATTCTAGAGCTTCCAATTATTTTGTACATTCCATCCTTGAACTATAAATTGTAACCTTTATCAAGTAGCTATTCAATACTCAAAAGATTATGCTTCAATCCTTCAACATATAGGACATCATCTATGTTTTTATTTACCATCAAGTGTAATGGAACATCTACCTCTGGTCATATAAGGAGTATTGTCACCAAATCTGGCAACACTGCCATCATACTTCTCCAATTTCACAAATTTCTTTTATCTTTGGTCATGTGATGTGAACAACCACTATCAATAACCCATTCGTCTTTCTTATCTACATGTGAAACCAAAGGTCTTTCCTCATTCAAGAAACTAGGATTCTCATCTTAGATAGAAATAAACACAATCCCGTCTTCACTTTTTTTAGATTCATCATCATTTATACCTTCATCAGTAGCATAATATTGTTTCTTCTGATATTTAGAATTGAATTTCTTAGGCTTGTACCTAGGTTCTCTATCTGGGCATCTTGAAGAAAAATTACCAATCTTATTGAATGGAAAATATTTCAAAGGTAACTTTACTTGATACTTACCAGCTCCCTTAGGGAGGCTCTTTGCAATTAGGGCTTCAAGTTCTCCAAGATTTATCTCTTCTTCCTCAATTTCTTCCCTTTCCTTAGCATATATGGATTCATACTTAGATTAACTGTCTCTAGGTTCATATATTTTCTTATCCTTAGAAACAATAGCTTTAAATGCAGAATCGACTTTAGGAAGACTATCACCAAATTCTCTCATTTCAAAAATAGATAACTTACCAATCAATGTGTCTCTTGTTATTGGTACCACAATTTTGATTTATCAATATCATAAACCTTGTTATTTTAAGGAGACGAGGATCATAGTATCTTAGAAACAATTTCTTCTTCTTCCAATGTTCCACCAGCGCATTTGATTCCACAAACAAGTTTGGTCACCTTCTGCGCATAGGAAGTAATGTATTCATCTTTACTCATCTTCAATGCTTCATATTTCCCTTTCAAACTTTGCAGATTGGCTTGCTTCACACATGCATATCCTTTATGAAAAGTCTCTATTTTTTTCTATATCTGATGTGCAATCTCTACTTCCATGACATTTGTATATTCTACATCTGACAAAGTGCTCAACAAAGCTTCTTTTTCTCTTATATTGTACTCAAATTTCTTCTTTTCATTAGGAGTGGCATTAGAAAGATCAACAGTAGGATTTTAAGACTTCTTAGTGACTTCCCAGTAATCTTCTCTAATGCATCGCATGTGTGTAATCATCTGACCCTTCCATATGGAGTAATTAGTACCTTCAAATCTCAGACTCTCCTTCTTAAAGGCTACCATGCCAGATCTCCTCAAGCAATCAAGCTTCCAAAAGAGGAATTGGCTCTGATAGCAATTAGAATCAAGCTAGCACAAACAATTGAGAGCAAGGGGGTGAATCAATTGTATCCCAAAACTTTAAATCTTTATCCAACTTTTAATTTTAATCTCAGATGTGAATAATAAACATTAATGCAATATCACAACACATTACTCAAAAAATAACACCAAGATTTTTGATGTGGAAACCCAATTAAGGGAAAAACCATGGTGGGGATCAAACCCACAAGATGATGTACTCTGTTGAAATAACTATACCCTATTAGGATTATTACAAGGGAAATTCAAATGCATTCATGCACACTTCCTAGAGCTCACTGGTCAAATTCAAATGAGGGCTACAACCCAAAGGAAGGCTCACTTCCTTATAGAAAAAATAAGGACAACAATCCACTATGGACTACAATCCACTAATCAATAACTGACTAATAATATCTTTGTTATGTTAATATAGTTCCAATAAGTACATCAAATCTTTGCCTCAATTGTAGATTCCACTTATACCTCTTCACATAGTCATCAATACATCATACTCACATACTCTCACCATCACCACTCTCTTCGTAATTACAAATGATTACACATTTTTATACATTTCATCAACCTTGTAAAGATAACAAGGTAAACTCAACCTTAAAACCTCAATTACAAAATATTAATTCATTATAGATCAATATACAATGTGATCCATTGAATGTTGGCTAAGACATAACAATTATCTCTAGCAACATTATCAAACACACTCTAGATCCATAAATCATGCCACGATCCTTCACAACATGCTACAACACCATGTTGGCCAAGAACAATAAGAACAACAACATGCTACATGAAAATCACCAAATCCAATCACATAACCCAATGTGATCCAGCAACACGAACAATACACGATATAGAAACATCAACAAGAAACATGAAATTCCATGAGAGAAACAAAAACAAACCTGTCTCAGAATTCACAAACATCTCTACACTGTTCATCAGGAACACCAATCAGTAACCTTTGTCACTTAAGAAAATAACTTTTCAGCATCAAAATCATGAACCTCTTGGGTTGAGTACACACATCCATGTACTAAACTCACCACTAAGTTAGAAACCAAAAATATTGCATAATTTATCCACACTGATCCAATAACTGCAACACTATCTCTTTCTGAATAACCAAAATACTAGTCTCTGATAAATCATTCATAGCTTGCTTAAACCAATATGTGAACCTTTGCCGATTGACATAGATCAACTAAAGACATCCCTGCAACCATCTTTACCTTCGCAAGCTTTGATCTTCAACACCAAATCAATATTCTCACTAAACATACCAGGAACAATGTCACCAATAGTAGGAATATGTTGACATCAATAAAAAAACATTAATGTCATCACATATATGCATGATATCCCTGCAATCTCCAACAAAACAACCACTTGAAAGGTACTCACCTAATGACTTTAGATGTATTTTTTCTTTGAATACTAATATGGATGAACCCAAATCTATATAACAGGTGTTAAGTATGAATAGTTAAGAATATTTAAATAATTATATGTATGAAGAAATGTAATCTTTAAAAAAATTGCATCTAGTACCATTTCCTGAAGGATGAAAACCTCTCATTTGCAAATGTGAGTTAATGAAAAGATTAGATTAGATGGAGGCATTAAGAATTATTGATAAAAACAAGTTTAAAAAAATTATAATAAAAAATTAATAATGTTTTTAAACATATAAAAATATATTACCATATAAGATCATGTGTGTTGCACATTCAAAATAAATGCAAAAATAAGTAACGGTAGATTTACATAGAGAAACCCTTTTCAAAAATAAAACTACCAATGAGAAAGATGCTAAGTATGTTATTAATCTTCAATACAAAGATACATAGAAATGCACTTTCACTTTTATTTGCTAATCAATCTAGTAGCACATTCTTTCTTGAAAAATATATATCATAAGACTATGATCTCATGGCTCGAATTTATAGTAAATTATGAGAAGGGAAACCACAATAGTAACTCAAGAGGAATTAACCACTTATTAAAAAAACTCATTCTTATAATAATGGATAGTCAATAGTCATAGTTATAAAGCAATAATTTTCACATGGTTCTAAGATAATTTTCCAGCACTTGTTCAATAAACTCTTCTACTTATCATATGTAATGTACTCCTTGATGATTCTTTCGTTGGACAATCTTTCATCTTCCAAACGTGGGCACCCAACTCATGATTTTTATATTTGAATAGTGGATATCTAGAAAGAATAATATCCTATTTTTCTTATAACCACCATTGACCTTTGTTAAAATTTTAAAATAAAATTATATTTTTTTTATAGGAAATAATTATTAAATAGTTTTGAGAACTTTAATATTTAAGAGAAGATAAAATGTGAAGGGGGAATTGGGGTGATGAAGCCCTCAATGATGTTCATCTACCGGCCACATCCCTCAGTGGGTCTTTCATGACAGAAAATGGGTGGATATGGCGATTGAAAATTAGGGGACAATGAATCAGGAAGCTAATTACAAATCCCTAATGCATGTCTCAATTAATTCAAGGGTTTTTTTGTTCCCAAAATAGATCTATGGCTTCTATGATGGAGAATTGGTGGGGAGTTGATAAATATGTTTTCAAGAGAGGAAACCACGAGCTTATGAAGGGTTTTGAGTGACATGGTAGGATCGAGAAGGCTATTAACCTCAAAATAAGTCATGGTCTGAAATATTGAATTTAGATTAGGAATTCTCTCTAGGTAATGTAAATCATACGTGGAAACTGCCACCTCTCCAAAACCCTAATATTTGGGTTTGAAGAATGCCTTAGCTATCGAGGATAAAAAAAACCTAAAGGTAATCAAAGTTCTAGTAATCATATTTTATCAAACCCTAATGGAGAAAAATAAATTTCTAAGGCTATGGTTTTTGATGTGATAGGTTTATCAAACCCTAATGGAGAAAAAGGCATTCCTCAATCTTGGGTTCCTCAAAACCCTACAAAAATCAAACATAAAGATTTGGAAAAGGACACAACAAAGGTATGATTCTTGGATCCCATGGTTGTTGCACAAAAAAAACCCCTTGAAAAAAAATCATGAGATCTATATTTTCTTGCCATAACTATTCAGGTATGAGGTGAAAATATTCCTTTATCACAATCACTGAAAAAGATTCATGAGAAAGGGTATGCCACACTTTACCTCTATGTTCTTTCCCTTAATACTTTAATAGTTATATTTGACTTGGAAGAAGCTAAACTTAGAATTTTAGAGAATCCATTTTACTGGTTTGGTCATAACTTGGTTTTTTTGGCTACTTGGAAACCTTTCTTTCTTCCTAAAGATATAGTAAAAAAAAAACTTGGTGTGGTATAAATTACCTAACATTTCATTTGAATTCACAAACTCTGGTATTCTACAAACGATAGGGGACTCTTTTGGTAAATAAATTGTTATTTCATACTATGTTTGAAGATGGTCTCTTTATTGTGAAAATTTGTGTTTTGGTTAACCCTCATTTTTTTATACCTGAAATGTGCAATTTGAAATCAATTAATGGGATAAGGTGACATGGTATAATTAAATATTCTAATTAGTTTACTAAGATAGATGTTCTTATGGATTCCCCATTATTTTTTAAGTTAACAAGATTGACTAATATAAAGGATCTATCTTTTGATGCACCCATCTTAGCTAAGAAAAGAGATAAATCCCAATACTTTATTCCTATTAAACATGGACTTATGACCCTTGACACGATCACACAAATTGAAATAAAATATTTACTTAAAGATAAACTGCCGAACATGTTGGATAAATGAGAGGGGGTGACTCAGTTGTTCCCACACAAATGTTAGAACTTTTTGTATGTTGGTTGACATTCATACAATGTCAATAACAACTTAAGATTTGTTGTTTTAGCACATTAAACATTCAAAATAAATATAAGCATGAAATGCACAGGAACACCAAAATAGAGAACACTAGATTTTATATGGAAAACCCAAGATGGGAAAAACCATAGAGAAGCTAATTCTCATGAAATGTAAAAGACACTTTTTAAGGTGACACCAAAAATGGTGATTTGTACAAAGGATCACTGCCAAAAATGCTCACTAAAAGAAGGCTCATTGTCGGTTGACTCACTGCCGATACACAAGGGCTCACTATCGATATATAAGGGCTCGCTGCCAAAATATATGATAAGAGATAAAATCCTCCTCTAAGATCTACAAACTACTCTACACAAACATGGATCTCATTTGCATAGATTTGTAGTCACTTTGCACATAATCGACATAAGCTACACATGCATACACTTGTATATTACTACTCTCTTATGTACATGCCTTACTTATACAATACCATGAGATCCACCAGGTTGGCCACACAAATTTAAATAGGTCACACCAAGACATTCCCATGGTGGGAAGGAATGAAATGAGGAACACCACGACTGATACAACATGCCATGATTTGAGAAAATATACAACACCTTCCCCAAGGTACTCGGTTCCAACGGATACAAGAAACATGTTACAATACCATGGCTCAGATTGAAATAAATCCAAATAGGATTGAACCAAAAATATACAATCTACCACAATGTAGATTTCAGGATGATAGGCTATCAGTGATCACACCAAACACACCAATTGATACACTAGACTATTAGTACACATCAACCGATACACTACTATATCAAAAAAATAGTAATCAATGTACTAGAAGCTGAAAGAATGAGTATGTTGACATCAATGACAACCATTAATGACAACACCATTAGATAGAATCAACTTCACATTCTAACTATGTGTGTTAAATGTGGACCTCTAAGCTATCAACGCACACTTCAATAGGTCATTGCATAGTTAATCTAAGAAATAATTGAACTATGAAAATAAGAGATTAATCTAAATTGACATATTTCCTTCTAGTAGGCAAGAGTATGAGTTTTCTCTTAGATCATTGCAAACCCAATGACTTGACGTTGTCTAAATGAAGTATTTTCAAAATGAATATTAATCTATGATGCAAGTACAAGAAGATTCATCCGATGATTAGCTTTGTTTTGTTTTAAAAACCCAAGTGCGATTTTCCTAATTTATGAATCGAAATACTTGAAACATGTAAATATGAAAATTACTAAATACCTAATCAAAATGAGAGACAAAAATAGAATAATTACTTTACTTGAAATTATCGAATCCTTTGTGATGAAAATGAAGCTTTCTTTTATAGGAAATCTCCCTCGAACCAATGATCGAGATTGAATATTGAAGAATGGAAAAGATTGATTCAAAGAAGAATAATCCACGTGCAAGGAAGACCATTGGTTGAGAGATTCAGTTAACTGAACTGACTGATCAGTCATTTGAGAAACTTTTAAAGTTGAAAGAGGAGTTAATTGAGTCAGTTTTCAGTTAACTGGATTGTTTTTGAAATGAGGAGAAGAAGAGACTTAGTTAATTGGAAAATAAATATTTGTTTCCAATTTGATGTTCAGTCAACTGAATGATGACACAGAAATGCATTTTCATATATTTAAATAATTTTAATGCATTTTCATATATTTAAATGATTTTAATGCATTTTCACTCAATTTATTAATTTAAATTCCTTTTTATATTTAATTAACAATTATCTATTTATTTAATCAATATACTAGGATATTAATTAAATAAATGACATAAGATTTAATTGCAAATATTTTAGGATTCGGGAATTAAATAATCAAATCAAGTGCGATGATTGAATAGGACCTAGGGTTTAGGTAAGATCATATTGAAGATGTTGAATTTCCTTTAGGTTAGGACTTAAGATGATCAATGACTATTTTTGGGTGATTAAATTTTACCCTCTTTGAATTGATGTGTGATCAACACATTCATTCAAAGAACAGTTAGCGTTGAGACCAAGAATAGTTTGATGTGAAGCAATGAAAATACTCTTAAGTTGATTGATTCAAAGTTCGATTATGAACTTGATTGAACAAGAATCGATGAAGATCAGAATGGTTAGTTTGATCTGAAGTGATGAAACTGAACACCTGATAGAAACTCTTAAACCTTTGGATTGATAGGAAGATGATCTTTTCTTTGATTTGACTTAGCTAAGATATCATCCACATAGTCTTCTAGGAAGGTATGCATCATGTCATGGAAGATAGTGGTCATGGCTCTTTGGTAAGTTGCTCCGACATTTTTGAGGTCGAAGGGCATCACATTCCAAGAAAGGTTCCCCAAGGGCATGTGAAAGCAGTCTTTTCTTGGTCTTCAGGTGCAATACGAATCTAATTATATCCACTAAATCCATCCATTAATGAGAACATAGAATGTCCTGTTGTTAAATCCACTATAGCATCAATGCTAGGTAATAGAAAATCATCCTTAGGACAAGCAAGGTTAAGGTCTCGAAAATTTGTGCATACTCTAATGGATTTTTCATGTTTGGTAACTGGTACAATGTTGGAGATCCATTTTGCGTAAGCTATTACTCTTATGAATCCAACCTTTAATAGCTTTTCCAATTCTACTTTGACTAATAGAGCTACATGTGGATGCATTTTCCTCAACTTATGCTTTACAAATTTGACATCGAGTCTCACATTAAGATGGTGCATTATGAAGCTTGGGTCTAACCCTGGCATATCTACATATGACCATGCAAAGTTGATTTTCTTTTCTTGAAAGAGTTTGATGAACTCCTTCCTTTCTGATGAGGTTAGTGATGTTGTTAAGTGAATAAACTTTGGTTCCAAGTCGGTTCCAATGTTAACCTTTTCTGTTGGCTCTATGATAATTGGAGATCTCTCATCATCATGTTCTGGTAGGGTATCCAACCTCTCTTCCCTAGGTGCCACAGTTGGGTTTTCACCTTTGGAAACATTTGATATTTTTACTTTTTAAGGTTCTAGCACTGTCACATGATGGTTTTCACCACTAGGCCTTCTCATTTTTTTGAATTTATTTCTTTTATTTTTTGGATTGAGAGATTGGATCCCTGCCTCTATCATCATGTCTGGATTGTATTCATTGGTGGAAGAAGATGTCTCAGTCGTGTTTAGGTATTGGGCCATTGCATTGTCATTGGGAAAGTATAATAGGTCATTTGGTTTGGTTAAGTCCCAATCAATGAGTTCGGGATGAAGAAGGGCTAAATACTCATTAGGAAAGTTGTCATTTGAAGGATTCAAGGACATGACCTTGTTTTATGGTTCATACATTGTATCGCTTAGGTCTATAACATGTGCTTTCTCAAGGTGTTCCATGGAAGTAGGATCAAAATTTTCCTCACTAGAGTCCTCATGAATTTCTATGGGAAAGAATGCATGTGGATTAAAGATAACGTTTGAATCACCCCCCCCCCCCCCCCCCCCCACGAAGGTACCCAAGGTTCACCTATCCATTGAGTGTTCCTAGATGCTTGACCTACATTAGATTCTTGAGGCTCATTTGATGCTTGTGTAGAATTCGAATCTTGATTCTCATTGTCTTGACTTTTGGCATTAGGAATGGTAGCATATGTATGAATAAAATCAACCTCTTTATCATGACAAGAGTCTTTGGATAGAGAATCCCACTCATACTCTCCGGAATTATCCTCACTCTCAGATCCTACCATGTGTACATGTTCATGAAAATCATGCATAAGGCTTGAAATTTCTCCTTTGTCTTGATAACCTATTCCAAATTTCTCATCCTTTGACCTCCAAGGAGGTTCAATGGGTTCTAGAAATCCTCTATTCCTCATTCCTAAGGGTTCTCTTCCCTTGTATCCCATTTTTTGCATAATTTTAAATCCCTTTCCATATTGATCGGTTTGGATATTTATATGTTGCACTCTTTCCATGGGATTGTTTGAAGTATCTTCCTCTTTGTAGAGCCATTGTAAAAATTAATTGTCCTCCTTTTCTAGGGCTGATTTGTCATTCTCTCTTACAAAATGAGAGTTATACTTGTGAGGTGGATGAGCACTTTATGGTTTCCCATGAGTCTTAGGAGAAGTTGGCAAATCAAATAGGGAAACAAAATTTTACTGCACTCCTTTGGAATTGATTCTACATTGCTTTTCAAACTTATGCATCATCTCATTCATCTTTTGGTATTGGTCCTTTTTCACTTGTTCTCTTTCATCCTTGGAGGGTTTCAAAATTTCTACCTTTGGTGTAGAATCTTTAACTGAATTTTAATGTGAACTTTGACCCTCATAACTCACTTTCTTCTTACCCTTAGTTGACGTAGACGAGTTAGTTTGATTAGGACTTGAGGTAGATGAAGCATTTGATGTTAACTTAGGACCTTACTCTTTAGATTCTTCAATGGTGACATTGGGAATGATGCCTTCCCTATAATGAGGAATAAATAATTCATGAAGAGGTTTCAATGTGTTGCAATATTGAAAGAGATTATAATCTCCTCCAATTGTGATTTCTTCACCCATGTGTGGAAATTTAATACATTGATGATAGGTGGAAGGCACCGCTTGCATCTCATGAATCCATGGCCTCCCCAATAAGATATTATAAGTTAACTTCATGTCAAGGACTTGAAATATGGTGTCTTTCTTGATAGGTCCAACTTGAATGGGTAACACTATCATGCCTTTCAAAGATCTTTCTTCCTCATCATAAGCCTTGAAGGTAATCTGGTTTTTAGGATCAATGGATGATTCAGATAACCCTAAAGACTTGACAAGGTTCAATTTGCAAATTTTAAGACCAGCTCCTCCATCATTGAGGACTCTTTTGACCCTATGCCTTTGGATTAAAACTTCTATATGCAAGGGCAAATTTTGGGGATGAGTAATGGGCATATCATCTTGTTCTGAAAATGAAAGGCAATGTGGTGAAACAATATGTCCTACCATATTTTGAAACTTATCTCCCTCCAAATTTATAGGAACATTAGTCTCCACTAGAGCTTTTTCCAAGATCTCCTTGTGATTGGGAGAAAGTTTTAATAACTCCAAAATAGAAATTTGTGCTGGAGTCTTTCGCAATTAATCAACCAAACTATAAGGCTTTGTTCTAGTAGATATTTGTTTAGCCAAAATAGTTGATTGCATAGGGCCAATAGGTTTAGGAGCACCCCCTTGTAGGGCAATCCTTGATGCTTGCCCCCTAGTGATAGCATTAGAAGTATCCACTTTGGGTTGTTCCTTTATCACCACAATATTAACAATATGCTCATGTCCAGATAAGGTATTAATAGCATTGTCATAATGATGAGCAAAATTGACATTGTTGTTACCTTTAGAATTGTTGCCTTGGTTGTTCGAATTTGAAGACTCACCTTTCTCACGATTAAAGAAAGGTTGTTTAAAGGTCGTATGATCCTCATTATTTTGGGGCCCTTCTATCTTAATTACACCATTATCAATCAAATCTTGCACTACATGTCTTAGGCGTATCCAATCATTTATTTTGTGTCCTTGATTCCTATGGTATTCACAATGATTGGACTCACTCCAATTAGGCTTGATTTGTGGCTCATAGGGTTAAGCCCTAGGTTATTAAATAATCTTATTAACAATGAGGGTTCTCAATGCATTCTCAAGTGGTTCACCCAAAGGTGTGAGCGTCCTTCTAAGAGTTGGAGCAAAGAAGGGTTTAAGCTTGTTAGCCCCTTGATTATTCCCAAAGTTGTTATTGTTGTTGAAAGGCACTTTGGGTACTTGAATTGCATTGTTAACTTGAGTAGGTCTTCTTGTGAGGGTAAAAGGAGTGGCCTTCAAATTATTAGCTTCCACAACTCCATCATTGATCACACCTTTGTTATTGTTCCTCATCCAAAATCGGTTATTGTTAGGAGGATTCCTATTTTGATTGTTGTTGGAGGTATTGTTGTTGGTATTCTTATTATCCTTATAAAGTTTAAGTTCCCCACTTTTAACTAATACCTCCTCCATAATAACTCCGTTCTCAATTAGGTCTTGGAAAGACCTAGGACATTGCAATCTTAACCGATAATTCATCTCATTACTCAAGCTATTAATGAAGATATCCATCTTCTCCTTTTCGGGTACACTTCGAGGGTATCTAGCAAATACCGCTCTCCACCTTTGTAGGAAAAGTAGGAATCCTTCTCCCTCTCGTTTCTTGGTATTGCATAAGTTAATCATCGTAACCTCGTGTTTGATATTATAGGAATAGTGAGTTACGAATTTGGAGGCCAATTCCTCAAAAGTACGGATGCCAGAGGGTAACTTGGAAAACCACTCCATCTCCATACCTCCTAAACTTCTTGGAAATAACCTCATTAAATATGTTGTGTCATGCATGAACTCCAAGCTCAATGCACAAAACTCCCTTAGGTGATCTTGGGGATTGGATGCTCCTTCGTACTTGTCGTACTTAGAAAAAACAACATTACTAGGGAATGGGACCATAATTTGTGTCTTGCATGTCACATATCTTCATTCTGTACATTTGGACGGTCCAATTATCCCATACAACTCTTTATTTGTCCCATGTGATTTGTTTGGTCTCATGCACGACATTACAATTTTCCTTTTGCACAACACTTGCAACATTTTGTACAGACAATGCAATTTCTTAAATACCCTACGACATCTCCAACAACTACCCACATGCACTATACAAATTGCATACTTCTCATCTATGCCCACACCATACTTCATTCAGACTCTATCCGTATGCCATCATAATTATCCATCTCTGTACTACCCTTTTTGTACGGATGCAGCCTTAGAGACAAATCTCTAACGTCATATGACATTGACATACCTACAACAATGTATGACATTACTTCGTCTTGGTACAACATCAGTCCAACAACTTGGTACGACCTCAGTGGCCAACCTTCACCACTTGACAACGTCTTTCCATAGCAGTGCAACAAAAATGATTCTTCACGAAATGCTACATTGGTGGTCAAATGTCCCAAGTCATTATTTTTTGGCTTCATTAGCATTGCTTTTGGCATCTTAAAAAACCATTGAATGATGCACATTATAGAGTTTTCTGTGGTTTTGAAGGTCTTCATTTGGGCTTGGACGACACCTTGTAAGGGGTGCCGCTCCTTGATCCTCGCAAGGGGGGCTGCTCCTTGACCCTGTTGGGGGCGTTGTCCCTAGACCCTCATTTGATTTTTAAAGTACACTACAACTTTGGGTTTGCATAGTATAAGTCACTGTTTGTAATCTTTTCATTACTCTTCCTGAATATTACTTGATGTATATTTGTCGTCTGGAAGATAAATTTTTTTTTTGTGGGGGGGGGGATGATGTAGTCAATGTACGATGTCTATTGTTATGTTGATAATATTGGTTATTTGATAATGCATTTAATGTAAGGATTAAATTGGTTGTCACTCTTGGGTAGTTATATGTGTTAGTTGGTTAACTGTTGTGTTCTTCTTGACAACCATTAGGTCCTCTAAATATGTTGTGTATCGTCAAGGAAGATTAGATGGTATAATCAGATGAACTGAAATTAATTTTACGAATAAATAAATAAAGACATATTTTTATGAGATATAACAATATACAATGCTTATTGATAAAATATAATTTACATTTTCAACAATATTAACAACTACAATGTAGTGGCAACAAGTTGATAAAGAAGGAATTTCATAAGGGCCCGTTTGGCAGCAGGAATTGGAATTATCTAATTCTGGATAATGCCAAATTCCATGTTTGGGTCCTTGGAAAAAAATGGAATTGGAATTCCGAAATTCTCATTTTGCCCCCAAAATGGGAATATCATTTTCCACCTAAATAGGTGGAATT
>MU224540.1:8459583-8486487 GCA_018584345.1 Thuja plicata | reverse complement strand
ATGTATATATACATAAATGTGTGTATATGTGTATACACACATGTGTGTATGTGTATACATGGATACACACTTGTATGTGTATATACACACGTGTGTATACACACACATGTATGTGTGTATAAACACATGTGTGTATGTGTGTATACACACACATGTGTGTATGTGTGTATATGTGTATGCACACGTGTATATACACATATACACATGTGTGTATATATATACACATGTATATACACGTGTGCATGTGTGTATATATACACACCATATTCAAAGAAATTAAAAAATAAAGAATTAAAATTCCTTATGCATCTTCTCATTCATCTTCCGAGTGAACCAAACGGGTCAGACCATATTCCGGATTTCATTTTGAGGATAAGCATCTTCTTGAATATGCAGCATCTCCCTGAATTGGCCATATCTAGGATATGGTATTCCTGCTGCCAAACGGGCCCTAAAGAATCACCTTCACACGGGAAAAACACATGGGCCAAAATAACTTGAAATTTCAAGTGGTTCTGTCTAGTTACATAAGCATAACAGAAGAAAAAACTGAATAATGTCGAAAAAACAAGAAGAATGGAATATGTAGGAGAACAAATTCTGCCACACATGAAAGCGAAGGCCATTTAAACAAAGTCATTAATAAAGTTAAGACTGGAATGACTCCAGAAACCTACGAGGCGCATTCTTTTGAATATTCGTGGGCGTGCAACAAGCTCTGGCCCAGACATAGACAAAGGAAAACCCTCAGAACATTATAAAACCACCTGAGCTAAACTACTAAAATACTGAAGGAGCAATTGAAACATGGGATCGGCAGATGAAAGCAGCAGTAACAGAAGTTTAATGACATTGACAGTGCCTCGTTTAGTCGGTGGGCTTCTGGTGTCTGCAGCGCTGCTGGGAGTGTATTTGGCCCCTGAAGCTTTCATTCCATTTGCGAAGCGAATGAAAAGAAAGAAGAAGCGCGTGAGGGTGTACATGGACGGTTGCTTCGACTTGATGCATTACGGCCACTGCAATGCACTGAGACAGGCTCGTGCACTCGGCGATGAGCTCGTCGTCGGCGTTGTAAGCGATGAGGAAATCATAGCCAACAAAGGGCCTCCTGTCATGTCGTTGAAGGAAAGGTAAGTGAAATCTCTCTTCATTTCGCAAATTTCAGAACTGATCGTAACTACTAGGATTTTTCTTTCCATCTTTCCCTCTAATTTGGTATATTTCCATTGAGGGGTATGTAATGGTTTCGATGCCATTGCCGCAAATTGGATGTGGTATTTTTTCCCAATTTCAATATTTCATCACTCTCGTCGGTATTTGAACATCCCGATGCATTGCATCTTGAGCTCTCGACACAGTGGCATGTTCTATGCCAGCTAATCTCGAAACCTTTTCTCGAGACTTCAGTAAATTTGAAAGTTTTGAGTGTCTTATGAAGGCTTCGTTTTGTTTTTAAGGATTTGCATTAGGAATGGTATGATTCGAGTTGATTTAGTGGGTTTTAGATTTTCAAGTAATATGAATCCATGACAAGTAATATGATTCCAATTCATTCAGTGGATTTACATTTCAAGTAATATGAATTATGTTCGTTTAGCACGCTGATTTTCTGTTTATTGAAAGATATATTTAGAAATTGTGTTTTTTGAAAGGTCTCTTGTCGTTTTCAAAATTTCATGGAAGAGTTTTCTTAGGTTTTTGCTTTCTGGGATCACTGTGTTATTTCTTTTTGTTATCAACATATATCTTGCTGGAAATCACCTTTCCATTTGTTTTTGTACCCGATATTTCAGTTCTAGACGACTCTTGAAGGTGTTAGCTTTCTAGAATCTCGTGCCAATCAGAGTCTTAGCAGCTCTCTCATGCACATAATTTGTAGGATTTTATGACTTATAGTTTATGTTCCTTTTGTTAGAATTTGTGAAAACAGATATAAACCAGAATCTAATGAAAGTGTTAGATCAACAACTGGAAATAAAATAGACAGAATAACAATATTAGACAAACTTGATGTAAATGTTCAGAGGCATAATAGCATCAAGAGAAATCTCCAATATGCAATATCCTAGTATTTCCAATATATCAAATACAAGCAAGGTACCCTGATTATATAGGCAAGAGCTGATAGGAAGCATGGAGAAGGTTGAGACAAGTGTTTCAACCTGGAGGAAGTAGAGTCCTGATAGGACTCAACAATATCCTCTAGAAGACTTAGAGTTGGCTACCTTTCCAATTGGAATAATAACTAGGCACAACTCCATACTCATAGATTGGACATCCATACTGAACAACTATCTATCCTATGGCAAGGTTCATTTAATATGTCAACGCAGGGGCGTAAGCTTGAAATGGTTCTTCAAAATATATGCACTAAATCTCCATTGTAACCATGCTACTATTGCTTGGAAAGGAAAGTTGCAGGAAAGTAAGTACTTTGGAAATAAACCTATCTGAATCTTATCTATCAAAGCATAACTAATCATAAGGAAAACTGAATAAGTTCAGTTCTACAAGCAGGAACTACTCTGCCTGCTTTGGCTGCAGGAACAGACACTGGAACTAGTTCCGTGTGGCTGCAGAAGAGACAAAGAATTGAACAACAATTATGAAAGCAACACAATAAAAATGCAAGGGATCACTGACCAAGTGGGCCCCCTTGGGTGAGTGGATCCAAGTTCTCTAACACACTATATACTTGGTACAAGCATTGCTTTTATTTATATAACTAAACTTGAGTACACATAAGGACTTGAAAACTGGAAACTATATTGTAGAAAACATTACATGAATATCAACCAAGCTTTGATTGATTTTCTTCTTAACTAGCTCTCCCCTCGCAGGGTACTTCAACAACTTATTTATACTAGAACTTGCAACCAACTAACTTAACTTACTCACCACTTCCAACAGAATAAGTGGATGCAATTATTACATTTAAAGCAAAAATGAGAAACTTCTTAATAAGAAAGAAATAGTCTTCATCTTTATCCGTGGGAGAGAATATAGGACAACCACTTCCTAGATTTGCTGAACAGTAAAACATCTCTAACTGATTCATCAAGAAGTGGGGCGAATCAGTTGGGTCTTTAATGCTGTCCTTTCTTTCCTCTCCATGCTAAATGAATTGGTCCAAGAGCTTGGCGAGATCCACCGAATTCCTGTTTGACTGATCCTGCTTGTTGACCCGTTCTTGCAACAAGAGGTTAGGAGCACAAAATATGCAGATGCATTCATTTCCACATTGCATTCATTCATTAAATCTCAGATCTCATACATATGCATACATCACATGGCTGCAGAAAAATAAACTACTTGGTTGCAGGAACCCAGTACGCCTCAATCATTCTTAAAGGAATAATATAAAGATAGCTAAGGTTCAAAACATCAAGTATTCTTCTAACAATAGATATAAGTCCTTAGCTATATAACCATCAAATACTTATCAATATTTGCTCAAAGTCTTAGACCTATTATAGGAACAGAGTCTTAAAACATCCTAAAACTAATAAGAGTTTTTGAAACATAGCAACATAAACGTAGATAAACATGGCCATTATTTTGGCCCATCAAGAGTCTAAATTGGACTCAATCATATGATAGGAGGAGTTAGAGTCCAAGTAGGACTCAACAATATCCTCCTAAATAATATCCACCTAATAAAAGAAATAAAATAAATAAGTTCACCTAAGTAAACTTAAGTCAAGAGTAAAATGGAAAGGACCATTTACTTTAACAACCCCCCTTAAGTGCAACTTAGGGAGGACAATTATGGAGTACATAGCTTATGGGTCCCAGCAACAAAGCCATGTTAGGTACCCATGTACAACTACAATGCATGCTCTCATTACTAGAGAAAAGGAGAAAACCCAATGGGAGAAAACTCCTCTCCAAAAGAGAGAAAATAAGAGACTAAAAAGCTGCTGTAAGTAGCAGTAGCTCAAGTGGCCAAACCGCCGATGCCACAAATGACTCACCTCATTTGAGTGAGTGAGCAATGCAAGTGAAGGAGAATCAGGAACAAAGTGTGAAAAGTGATACAATCTGGACTGATGATTTGCCTTTCCCACTGCAACTGTAGACCCATTGTGCATGTCACTGATTATCACCGTGTCTGGAGTAAACTCAACCCGCTTGCCAGAACTTGTGTGAGTGATCTGATAAACAGATAGGAGATTAGTTGACAAAGATGGAACACAAAGGACATCATGAAATGTTCCTTTGCTCACGTCAACAGAATCTCTCCCATGCTTTTCAGCAGGAGTGTCATCACCCAAAAGAATAGATGGCGTAGAACATGACTCCAAGGAGGAAAAATTACCTTTTGATGAAGCCATGTGTGCAAAGCACCTGAGTCAATAATCCAAGAATCTGGTTGTGAAGCAATAGAAACTATGGCCTTACCCTTTCCTTTCCCTCTACTTGTGTCCTTTGAAGATTCTTGAGATGAACTTGATTTGACAGAATCAGGCACCTTGATGTTGTTCTTTTCAAGAAGATCAGACAAGTGATCAATTTGCTTCTTCAGACATTTGTGTTCATCATGGCCAAGTTCCTTACAATAGGAACACATTGTTTTCTCCTTCTTGGGCTTATCACCTTTTGAAGAAGATGCATCATTTGCTGCCCTTCGGGCATCCAGTTTTTGTTCTTGCTTATTTTCTCCTTGGTTCTTTTGTTTCTTTTCTTGCTTAGAAGGCCCTTTTTGATCTCTTGTGCCCTGATTTGCAGCCAAGGCATGAGATTTAGAGGGCTTAATTGTGCCCATATGAATCAACTTGTCTTGTTCTTTTGTGAGTTCATTCGCAAACTTATCAAGAGAAGGCATTTTATAGCTGGTTCCTAAGGCACTTTTCGTGGCATAGAATGTAGAAACAAAAGACCAAGTTTGGAAATAATGCTAAGAATCAATTGTAAATCTTTCTTCTCAATCCCACACGCTTTCAATTGCAATCTTACAGCCTTTAGTTTTGTGAAGAAGTCCTAAATTGTATCAAAATTACATGGATTTAACCCTATTAACTCATTCACCAATTGGTGTGCCCTTAATTCATTTCGTTTACCAAACAACTCTTCTAATGTTGTCCATACATCATTTGGAGTTGTCGCAGATTCAACATGAAAAAGAAGATCAGGAGATACAGACATGTATAGAGTACCGTATGCTTTATCACATTTGTTAAACCACTTTGGCTTTTCTACAAGTGGTGATGGTTCAGTTTCCAGACCCATAGTTACTCTGAACAACCCCAACTTCTTAAGATAGATTGTCATTTTTGACTTCCACTCATAGTAGTTATTGGGTGTGAGTAATGGTGTTGTTGTTTGATCCATTTTAATGCAGAAAGTAAGATTGCTGTGCGGAAAAGAAGAGAGAAAAATCACACACAAAGAGCACACAAGACCACCCCCCTTTTTACTATATCAGAAATCACCCCTCCCGAATATTACAAGGTTGGCACTTTATATTTTAGTGCATTTACAATGCTCAAGTTATTTTCTAGAGTTTTACAATGTCCAAGAAATGAACCCAAACATTGAAGGTAAAAATAAAATCTCAATATAAGAACATAAAACCAGCACCAACGTATTGTGCTCAAAAAAATTTCCACTTTAAAAAAAAAAAATGACCTTGAACCGAGATCATATGTGAAAGTTATAGTGGTTTGAAGTTCAAAAAACGAGGATTGCTCTTCAGATCTTTTGAAAAAACTAAATTTCTGGAAAAATGGGAATTTCTGAGAAGAAAACGATTACACCAATGCAAGGAGCATGAAATTCTACCCCTTTTAAAAAAAATTGCGTAGAAAATACTTCCGTATGACTGAGAACGAGTCATTTGAAGATCAGGTGCAGAAATGAAAACTGCAATGGTAAGGGGTCCATCTGAAGCATTCCAACGCGATTTTCTCACGATTTGTTGGCTGCGTGCAAAAACTATCTGATACCCAAATAGTTTTTTGATGAGAGGAAAAGAATCCATTAAGCATTTTTCTTTATCACTTGTAGAAAATGTGGTCACAGTGTAAAAAAACGCCTCCAACAAGGAAAAAACAACATGCAAAACCTCCAGTGTCTGATCTGCATGATCCTTATATGGAAATGGGTTTTTTTGAGCCTCCCAAACACAGTGAAACAACCATAAATGCTTCTAGAATGCTGCAATCACCCAAATCTAAAAAAAATATATGCAAAATAGAGACTACTTGATCTTCATAAATCTATGTTGTTCTCTAGATTGTACGAAACACAAGAGAAATAACAACTAGATTTTATAGTATCTCTAGATAATCTAATCTTTCAAAATAAACTTTGATACCATGTTAGAATCTGTGAAAACAGATATAAACCAGAATCTAATGAAAGTGTTAGATCAACAACGCGAAATAAAATAGACAGAATAACAATATTAGACAAACTTGATGTAAATGCTCAGAGGCATAATAACATCAAGAGAAATCTCCAATATGGAATATCCTAGTATTTCCAATATATCAAATGCAAGCAAGGTAGCCTGATTATATAGGCAAGAGCTGATAGGAAGTATGGACAAGGTTGAGACAAGTGTCTCAACCTGAAGGAAGTAGAGTCTTGATAGGACTCAACAATGTCCTCTAGAAGAGTTAGAGTCCAAATTGGACTCGACCATATCATAGGAGTTAGAGTCCAAGTAGGACTCAACAATATCCTCCTAAATAATATCCACCTAATAAAAGAAATAAAATAAATAAGTTCACCTAAGTAAACTTAAGTCAAGAGTAAAATGGAAAGGACCATTTACTCTAACGCCTTTGACATATTTTATTAGACATCTGCAATGTTATTGAGAATTGAGATTCTTTGGTGCACATTTGGACTTGTATTCTAGCATGATACTTAGGGAATATGCAACATGGACACATCTTAGTTGTTTTTACTTCAATTGCCGATTTAGATATTGTTGTGCCTCACAACCCACACCCCACTTGATCACTTGGACAAGTGGAAACTTTCTGTCTTCTTTTTTGCCCCATATTTTGTTTGTTGTTTTGTCCCCTTTTCATCGTCTGGTTTAGGGGTTTTCGTTACCCAAGGCACTAGGGAAGTTTGATTGCAAAGAGATTCCCGATACTTCAATGCTTGGTTGGTGAGGCTCCCCTTGGTCTTTTTCTTCTTTGTTTCTTTTTCCTTTCCCCTTTTCTTAGTTTTTTTCATGTCTTCAAGCTTTCGGACTTTCGAAGGTTCGGGGATGACTGAGGTCATCCCATCCCCTATCCCCCAACCTTCGACACCTGAAACCCGCCCCTTTGATTGTGAAGCAAACTAATTTGAAACTTTCGAAGTTTCGGAGGTTAGGGTCGGGGATCTCGTTACCCCCGACCCTTGACGCCCGAATCATGGATGATGTCTGCAATTTGTGCCTATAAAAGCTAGGTTTGTGGTCATACAAGGTCATTATGCCTGATCGGTGAGAACCTTCCAAAGCGATTTTTCACGTCTTTGTGCAAGCTCCTTGCGATTTAGTGGTTTCATTTGATCTCGTGCATGTGCTGTTAGTGTTGTGTCTTCTCGGGTAGTGGTTTTCACCTTCCTTTGCTTCTAGGGTTTCAACCCAATGTTCTTTGTTCTCTCTATTTGTGTTTTTGTTCACCTTCCCCTTTAGGGCTTCTTGCTTCTTCGCCCTGCTTAGGGTGTTTGTTTGCTTTCATTCTTTGTCTTGAGGGTTTTAGTTTTGTTTCTTTAGTTTGTTGAGAATAAAATGCCATAGTCGAAAAAACCTAACCCTAGAACACCCAAAAAAAGCCTTAAATGGTCGAAGACTTGAAGGAATTAGAATGTGCAAAAAGCCCCAAGTGTATGCTTGTTTGGAGGTCACGACACTTAAGCACCCTCTCCCGTTTTGGGGTTTAGGGATCCTTGATCCCTGAAACCCTTGACTTTAACTTCAAACGATGTTTTCGGGCATCGGGAGTATTATGACCCTTGACCCTCGAAATAGTTAGGGATCATGCTATCGCCGATCCTCGAAATTCCATAAACAAGTGTAAGAGCATAAAGACTAACTAGTTTCGGCGTTCGGGGGTCTTACACTCCTAAAACCCTAACAGGTTTTTGGGGATAGCTGATCCACGAAACCTCGAAAACACACATGTTTTCTAATTCTAGGGATCAATCACAATGATCTAATTGGGTTTTCGTGATGTCATGATGCTTTTGAGGGGTAGCTAGTGTTTTCTTTCCTGTTGTGGCCAATTCCTTATCAGGGTAGGGGCACGTAGTGTCCAAGATATGAAGATTGCCAAGAGTGTGGGGCTAGAATGGGAAGATTGCCCATTGGACGAGGTTTTGATCAAGAGGGGCAAGTTTGACCCTATAGGTACATTCACCCATGTGATAGGGGCAAATTTCAAACATGAACCCCATTTTGAGGATCATTGGGCCAATTGTGTTGACTACTATGAGGTATGGGTACGAGGTTATTGCAAAATAGACTTAGACCTAGCAAGGGACATTGAGGGCATGTACATTTAAGATGGTCACAGAGAGGTAGATTCAGTAATTAGATGCACACAAGACAATGGTTGAATAAGCCATTCAAATTGGATCTAGTCCCCATGGCCGAAGGAATAGAAAAGGTTCCAAAAGGGAAATCTAGCGGCTCAAAAAGGAGAAAAGACCCAACTTTCAAACAGGCTCTAGCCACTTCAATTCCAGTTTCAGTTTCAGGTCATGCTAGGCCTGTGGTTAATAAAGTGATTTCTCAGATAAGGCAACAAAGAGCCTTAGAGAAGAAATAAGCGTGTGCCTCTTCTTCTACACCCGTGACTACTAGCATCCCATCTCTACTAGCAACTACTAGTGCCACCACTCCACTATCTTCTCCTCAAGTTGCCACCATGTCGACAATCTCTACCACCATCACAACAGAGGCTCCGTCCTCATCATCTTGGCCTAGAATTCCTTCGTTCACAGTGAAATTCCCCATGAAAAGAAAGTGTTCTATGGTGAAGGGGAAAGTTTGTAAGAGGTTAAGGAAAGGAACACGTGAAATGGAACTGGTCATTGAGGTTCCCGAGGAAACCGAAGAGGATCTTGAACCACAACTAATCACCAAAAAGAGGACTAGATCATCTACTGCTCCTGCTCGAGTCCTCAATTTAGGAGATCCCTCTTTGCAGGAAAATTTATAAGAGCCCCCTCAACAAGTAGGAGACCAATCAACTCCAATGGATGAGCATAACGTTCCTCAAGAACAAGAGCAGGAGAAAGAAGATCCACTAGGTGCTGATGAATTTTATATATCAGATTTTGTTGACTTATAAGGGATGAATGAACTTGGAAATGAGTGTTTGCAAGATGAACTCGAGACTTTGGACGAGAAAGTAGCAATGAGTAAGCTTGAGGAAGTGGAGATAAGTACCAATGAGGGGACTTCAGGAGAAGAAAATGTAGAGAAAGACTAATGCTTGTAGAAGAAGAGTTGGATAAGCATGTAGAATTAAATAAGGATGAAGAGTTAAAACAAGAAGAAATAAATAAAGAGGAGATAAAGAAGAGTGAAGAAAAGGAAGTTGAGGAAGAACAAGTGCAAGAGGAGAAAACTCCTCCCTAAAATGATAAGACTCCATCCCCTCTGATGGAGCCCCAAAATTTGTAAATTTAGGGACCTCCATTTGTTCACTTTCCCTGGCTCTAACATTGAAAAGCTATACATTGTTGTTTCGGATATGAAAAAATATATGACTCTACTAAGCATGAACTAGGATTTCTATTTTGCAAATAAAAAACAGAAGGCACTAAATATCAGATACAGAGACACTGTGTGTTCTAGGAGCAGTTCATTTTCAGAATATTTTACATATCTCTGAAATCTGGAAATGATTTAATTACTTACGAGCATGCTTATGAGTGGATATATATAGATTTTTCTTCAGGGTTGACATCTGTGTGGCTGTCCACCCAAAATATTATGCATTTACCATTTCGAACAGTCATATAATCAAACAGTCATGATTTACTACACAAAGTTATAAGTTTAATGTGCTATATTCTGATCGGACTAATAATTCAGAAAATCCCAACCATGGTAGATATATTCAGCAGATCAACTGATTGCATTGTAAATGATATAATATGGATTGAAATATAGCAGCAGAATTTGTTTTTCAATTACAAACCATTGGTGCTTGCATGGTGACGACAGATTTGGAATGATTTATTGGCAAAGTGATCAATTGACAGGTTCCAGATATAGCATGACTTGATATAGAAATATTAGTGGCAGCCTTGGATTATTTTATAGTTTCTAGTCAATGCTTTTCCATGTGGAAATTGAGTAGAATATATGCAGAGATGTTCAAAACATTGCAACAGTCAGCGCTATAGATGTGCATCTCCAAGAGCGCCCATGGTGTATGCAGTAAACAAATATGAGTTTTGGAACCAGTATAATGATTCAGTGAAATATTCAAATGATATAGCACATGTTTTGATGCACGATGAATAACATATATCCACCCTCAAGCATGGCTGATCGGATACATTCCTGAAACGTAAATGATGGATTTAATATGTTTTAAATATGGCTGGAAACTATAAACCATTCACAGGCATCACATTCGGAATCTTCCCAATGAAATTTTGCAACTCCAGTTGACCTCCGAGCATATTGTACTTCTCCTATTGGCGGTATTTGACATTATTTTATTGTTCTGCAGGATAAGAGATTGTTGTGGAGGCAAAGAGAATATACGCAAAAGATAAAAGGGATGAACCAGCGCCTATATGTTGGAACTCCTCCAGGATTGAATAGCCAGAAAAGCCGCTCATGGAAAAAACTTAGCTTCAGAATCATCCCGACAGCAGACATCAAATGCTTGCCACGATACTAATGAAGAATATGAGAGCGTGCGAGTTACGGGAGTAAATGAAATTAAAACAACAACTCGTTTTTGTTTTGGCGGCAATATATATGCCAGTGCCTCATATACGTAGGAATGGTTAAAAAGGTTTAATGATCGGTTCCCATACACCGAACTGTGTTACAAATTAACAAGTGTTTGACTACTTGTTATGAAACAACACGCCTGTTCAAATGAGTCTCCACCTGTCACCCGCAAACAGACAATTAAATATATGCTTTTGATTATATTACAATTAGTATATTATACAGTTGTGTTATGAAGCGGTGTGTCATTTAAAAACACAACTGCACGGCTCTTCATAAACATATAAATATTAATTGTAAAATAAAAAAGGGAGGACATTCTTTTTTTTTGAAATTTTTGATATCATATTAATTTTTGGAGGAACCGGACATATGAACAAAGCTGGTGTTTTCGGGAATTTTTACAGCCATTTTTATATGTTGCTGGGAATTGACTGTAATGAAGACAGTGATCAATTTTGAGCATCTTCATTGTATCTTCTCTCTGGCATAACCAGTAAGGATTTTTGTTTATATTTTTTAGAGCTTTAGAAGTGTAAAATTATTTAAATCTCGTCCTTTATGAATATATTTATTTCTTCCATAGATTGTTCATTGTCTAGATAAGTGGATTAAGTTAATCATAGCTTTTCGAATCTGAAAATCTCAAAACATTCTGAAATATTAAATTGTTTCAATTTTTTGGGTCTATTTTGTCTCTATATGAGTTAAAAGGAAAAAGCATCTTAGACTGATTCGAATGTGCATAGAACTGGTTTACTTGTCGCATCTAGATGACTGAATAATTTGTAGTTTTAGAATTATAATATTTCATAAAATTTGTATGTAAAAGATTTATAATTTGGACTCTATTGCCTATCTGAAATTAAGCACTGGTCTTTATTCTGTTTATTTCTCTAAAACCATAAGCTGGCAATTGTTCTTTGTTTTTCCTTTGAAAGTTGAAGTTATCATACATATTCATAATTCAGATATTTTCAAATACTTACAAATATACAACCATCTATTTCATTTTTATATTCAGGAATTCTAAAGCATTCACAGTTTTGAAGTTGTCATTTAGAAGCGTATTAAGCCAAAGAAGTCATAAGCTTTCCATTATTCTTGCCGTCTGGGAAAACTTTTTTGCTGCAATTGTGTTTTAACCAAATCTACTATAAGCATCCTAGGCTTGAGTATTTTGGTTCAGGAACAGGTGCACCCGCCTTGGCCTTGCAGAGCCAGAAGCGCAGGGAACCAGGATCATATCACTTGGTTCCGTCAAGTTGACCACAACCATTTGGATATTCGACAATCGAATTGGCAAGACTTGAAGAATTCCAATCCGTCGGTTTACGGTCAAGGTCGATAAAAATGGTTATCAAGGACCATTTTAACTAAAGGACACTCCATAAGATCATTGATGAGAAGGGTGGAGAATTTTATTTCAGAACTTTCATGCTCATTTTGGCAAAATGAAGAACATAGGGTAATGAAGAGCATTGACGACATTATACAAGAATTTAAAAATATTTTGTAGGTTGTAGATACAAAGGAATTGATTGATTGGTTAACAATGGTGAAGCGAGAATTGGTGAATATGCAGCAAGAGTTGACACAATTTGAATTTGCTGCTAAGAAATTAAAAGACATTTAGAAAGAATCTGCAAGCACAGTTGAAATTCACTCAAAAGACAAATATCAATGATGTGGTGGAAGTGGTTAATGCCTTCACCAAAGCATTCCTTGACTTAGAAACCAATCTTTGAAGAGATAAGGGGTGTTTTTAAACACTTTTTTATGAGTTTTGGTCAGCAAAATAAGAAAAACACAGAACTTGGAGTTGCCACGTTTTTGCATTTCTGGCAGATTTTCGGATAAGGAATTTTCTCACAAATGTTTCTTTTTGTGTCTTTAGATGTACCCAAGGTCGTGTACAAATTAAAGATCAGTTTGATTGTAGTTAGAACTCAAGGAAAGCCCCGAAAAACGGATTTGGGCGAGCTCAAGAAGTTGCTGTTCGAACTGCACTTTATTCCGAAATTTTAGGGTATAATTTGGGGTTGAATATGAGTCTTTTTGTGTTGTAAATTCATGCAAGACATTATTGAACCATTATGTAATAGTTTAGGGGTGGTTTGAAGCATAGTTACAAGACTCAGACTCGCTTCGGACTCAGAAAGTTGATTTTTGGTTCAGACTAGGACTCGACGTCCGGACTCGGCAAGGACTTGACAAAGTCAAAAACCCAGGAAATTCAAAGATTTTTAAGGTGTTAAAACTTTTTTCATGCATCATCTAATAAATTAAAATCAAAGAGACGATAATTGAGATAAATAGAAGCTACTTTGCACACATACACAAGTTTACATTGATCACATAAGTATAAATGCGAATTTCTGAAGGAAATAAGTTAAACTAAATAACACACCAGAAATATAAAGTGTCACTGTCAAATGTCTACAATATTCATGGAATATGAAATCCATGGAATTGAAAGTTCAAAACATATATCAAAATAAAAGCTAGAGCTTAGAAGACTAAGGCTTAGAGTAGCCTATATCAGTGACCAGTCGACCCCACAACCTTCCTACGTGTACGCCTAAGATAGGTCATGAAAAACTCTACAGCCATCTTCTTTGCTTGTGTCTGAGGCTCAGCCTCAGTGACATCCACATCCTCATCCTCATCATCCTCATCATCCTCACTCTTAGGCTTAGGGTTCTCCAATTGGTCTCCTCGCGCTCTAGCCTCCTTTGCTATCGCTACTGCCTCTGCCTCTGCCTCTCAATCTGCCTGATCAACCCATTCTATGTCTTCATCACTGAAGACGGGATCATCAACCTCAGTGTTCCACTCCGCTTGTGGATCAACCTCCTCTAAAATGATAGGAGATGTGGCAGTGCCCAAGATCTGTCTGTGACGGAGGTGAAGGTTGTAATGAACAAACACAAGATCATTTACCCTTTTCACTGCCAACTTGTTGCGCTTTTTCGAGTGTATATGCTTGAACATACTCTAGTTGTGCTCACATCCTGAGGCACTACATGGTTGGCTCAAGATGTGAACTGCAATCCTTTGTAGATTTGACACCGAAGTACCAAACATCTCTCACCATGCATTTGAAATAACAAAAATTAAAAATCAATTCTATAATCTATTCTATAACTTTGACTTGATCAAAGTAAAATGGTAATAGAATTAGAATCATAGATAGAAAAGTTTAAGATTTAATTTTTAAATTATGCCTTGAATAGATTTTTACCTGGCATCAGTAGTGTCCGGTTTTTTTCTTGCATAAGTCTCGTGAGAATAAGTCTCCTTGTGAATTCCTATACATTTCTATCTCACGGACTACATTTGCTCCAACTGATGAATCGGGTGACATTCTTTCTATAACATCGTAGAGCCCACTCCACACCTCATCATCGGCCTTGAAATTTGGGCGAAATTGGAATGCTGGATTAAGGTAGTGGGCAGCTGCATGTATAGGCTTGTGAATTAGATTGTGCCATCGCCGATCAATGACATCTCAAATGGGACCATATTTAGCCTGATTCCCTGTGTAAAAAGATCTAATGGCCTCTTTCATCCTGTCCATGCCCTCATAAATGTATCTTATTGTGGGCTTCTCTTCATCAACAATTCATAGGAAAACAATAAGAGGCTCTATGAACTGCAATCATTGTGAAAGTTGAAACATTAAGCTTTAAGTTTTACTTTAAAAAATGAACAATGAACATAAACAAGTTTGAACAAAAATATGAAATGAAATGGAAATGAGGACAAAAAGGAAAATTACTTGCACAATCTCCTTGGTCAGTTGCTAAAAGCCACTCATTAAAAAGCCGATCAACCGTCTCAATCCCTGCATTGCTCTTCACATATGATGATGCGGTCCACTCCTCACTTACAAACATGCGTTTCAAACCGGCCTTGGACTTAAGCAAGGATTGCAACGTGATAAAATTTGTTGCAAATCAAGTAACCGTTGGACGAGCCAACTCTTTCTTATTTGTGAAATTCCTCATAAGGTTGAGGACCCAAGTATGATTATATATTAATTTACAAATAATCCTGTGCTCTACACATGTTTTTATCCAGGAAAGTTTGCCAAGATCCTCCAACATGAGGTCAATGCAAGGAGCAACACAAGGGGTCCAAAACAAGGTGGGGTGCCTCTTTATAAGAAGTTTACCTGCAGCAACATATTTTGTTGCATTATTTGTGACTATCTGTACCACATTCTCCTTACCCACCTCCTTCAACACTTTCTCCAAGACCTCACAAAGATACTCAACATTTTTTGTTTTTCTTGTAGCATCAACTGATTTCAAAAACACCGTGGCACTTGAGGAAAAAAAAAGCAATTCAGTACAACCAAAATTTAAAAACTTAATCCTTAAATCAATATTGATTCTTGAATATAGTTTACAAAGTAGTAAGTACAAGTTATACAATTACTTAATGAGGAGACGTGAAAACTCAACTGTGTTCTACTTCTTCTGTCGATCCAACCATCAGTCATGATGGTGCAACCCTTCCTCCTCCATACATCACGTTGCTTGGCAATTGTGACTTTCACATCAGCCACCTTTCGGGTCAAAATAGGACCTTTTAGCTCCTCATCATTAGGGGTTTTGAACCCCGGACCACAAACAGTAATATCTACCACAATTTGCCAATAAGGAGACCTAAAACAAATTAAATAAACAAAATAAGTATACTATTAAGCTTTACTTTCAACTTTAAAAATTAAAATAATCAATGTGGTATACTTTTGAGTCGTGAAAGCAAGAAAATCAAGACAGAAATTAAAATAATAACAAGTACTTTGCTGCATGAAATGGAAGGTTGCTATAGAACTAAAAATCTCCAAGTGCCATTTTTGCAGCCTCATGCTTCTCCTTATTCCAACCCATGCTCTCAAGCGATGGTTGGGCAGCCGGAGTTGTGCGTGGAATAATAAGGGAATCTAATGTGCATTTCTTCTTATGTCTGAGGCCCAATGCTCACACTCGCAGTACCACTACTAGATAGAGGTAATGGAGAATGAAAATTTGAAGAGGTCTCTACACCAAAGTTTGCCATTTCTTCCATATGCTTCTGTTTTAATTCTTTTTCTCTTCAAATTCCTCTAAATGAGCTTGCATTTCACGTATAACATTCTGGGGTGCTGCTTTGCATGCTTTGGCATCATGCCCTGATATATGTGCAAGGTGATATTTCAATTGGTTAATACCTCCCCCACTATATTTAATATTGCAATGCCAACATATAACTTCTCCTTTTTTTGATCCGGGGATGGCATATTTCCAAGCCTTATCCCTTTGGCATCTAACAGGGTTTGCATTTGGGTTACGCTTAGGCTTAGATGCACTACTCCCAGGCTCAAACATTATGTTGCTGTTGCAATATATCATAAATGAAAAAAAATAAGCATCTACAATTTCTAGTTTCTACACATTCTAATTAAATTGAAATAAATAAAATAAAGAAAAAACAAAGCTAGGGTTTCTTACTTTTCAAGTTTTCCATCAACATAAAATGAAACAAAACTAAAACAAATGTAAACAAAATGGAAATATGAATTTAAAAAATTTAGAAAATGGTACAAAAAATGTAACTCACCTCTTCAAATTTGCTCCAAAAATGAAGAAATGCACTTTAAATTTGTAGAGGCCTCCTCCAAATGCTTCTTTTAGCTCCTCTCAATGTGTGAATGCAAGCTACAAACTTGCTCAAACAATCAACAATCAATATCTGAGAGCCAATTGATTTGCTGGTCTATTTTCTAAAACCCCAATATTCTTCTCTCATCCATTTTTTCACTTTTCCTTGTGTTTTCAAATGAATGAATGCTCCTTTTAGGTTTGAGAGAAGGCAATAAACATAAAAAAGTCAAATCCAAACTTAAAAAAAAATTGTTTTTTCACTTTAAGCTAGTGACTGCCGCGGCCGAGTCCTAGGCTTGGGACTAGGCGAGTCGGCTGAGTTTGGTTGACTTGACGAGTCGGCCCAGACTCGGTCTAACTCGACCGAGTTTGAGTCCAGGGGTAGAAAAACCCGTTTTGGACGACTCGGCCTTGGACTCTCAGAGTCTTGCCGGGATTCACAGTCCTGTAACTATGGTTTGAAGTAGTTAAATTGTTGTTTTTATTTTATTTCAACCTAGAAAGACACCCAAAAACCCTAGTTATAGGTTTTCTGATTTTGAGTTTAGAAATTCTATTTAAATTCGAATTTGTTATGTAATAAGGGTTGAGATATTTTTATTTGAATTAGGAATACAATTGATGTTGCAAACTTAGTGTGAATATTTGCTAACTTTGTGGATTTGAATGAAAATTTCAAGTTTAAGAGCCAATTGTGTGTTCATGAAAATTTAATTTGCCATATGTTAAATTGGTATTAACTGTTAGAGATTGGTTTGTTGTGATGGATAACTTGTTTTGATCAACTCGTTTTGTGCTTCAAAGTATAAGTTTGTCTTTGCTCATGCGCATGAATGGTATGACTTTGCAATTTTGATGAACCTTGAGAAATCTTACATTATTGTTTCCTTGGATGATTGCATCATAATATCATAGATTGTGGATTCCTGATTTATGTTATTACGGGTATTTGATCAAATCTAAGCTTATGCAAATTGAATTTCCAAGTGGTTGATGTCCTTAGCCACTTTTGATTATTTGTTGTCTTTAAATGCTCTTGCAACCAGTTATCTTTTGAATTTTCTTAAAATTTGGAATTAGTCCAGTATTGGTTAGATTAGAATTAGCTGTTATATCCTTGATTGTTTTTGCAAGTGTCTTTGTTCCATAAGATCCAAAAAAATCAGTCTTAGACCATAAGCAATAATCCATCGAAATTCATTTCCAGCTGTCTTCAATTGAACCATCAAAGGCCTACCTTGTGAATTTTCTCATTATCTTCTGTGGCCTATCCCAATGCGGCTGTGACCTGGCCTTCCAGAACCGTGGGAGTGATTTGTCTCACTCTTTCAAGAGAGGGATTCTGATCTTCGAATCCCTGCAGGTGTATTATTCTAACAACGCGGTCAATAGATATCTCAATGCACATTTATTTGGGAACACACATTGTTGACACATCTTAGATAATTGTATTTAATTCAAGATTTAGAATTGTTAGTGCACATTTCTTTTAATTATTTTAGAACGTCCTTGACATGTTTTCAATAAGTGTCTCATGGCTGTTTGAATCATATTAGCAACCTTTCTACATAAATTAAGGTTTAGAGATATTATAATTCACGACTACCTATCAAATCTCCTCTAAGCCAATGGCTATATTTGTGTCCATGGGGCTTGGTGATCCTTGAAGATATAGAGTCCCTCACCAGATTTTTTCATGAAGTCTTGTGCCAAAACCTTGTAATTTGTACCTAGTAGATAATACAACAAGGTTGTCATTTTCATGTATTACGGTCTTTCTTCTTGTTTTTGGTATAGTTTTTATCTTTGTTCTCCATAAGTCGACGCTTCAGATGGCAGCTTGATCCTTATTTAGATGTCACATCTTCTTGATGATGCTCCCCCTCCTTGCTCAGAGGACAACAAAGTCGTGCATCCACTTGCACACACATAAAATGTAGTCCGCTGACATCTTATAAACTTGGAGAATATTCATATTCATGTTCAAAACAATAAAGTGCACGCTTATCAAAACATATATATAAGTCCTAAATCCTATTCATTTGATCAATATCAATTTCATCATTCCACATTAACGGAATATATAACAATTGAACCACTTGTTCATCATTGTAAATTCAATACATTAAAAGCATTGCATTATTAAACCATTGTGCATCTGTCAAAGTGAAATATCATGGCAAAATGCATAACAAAATAACATAGTAAAATAGGGGTGTAACATATCCTCCCCCTTGTGAATCATTGTCCTCGATGATTTAAGTAGTATCACAACAAAATGGAGATAGTGTTTGAACCATTAATACAAAATAGTTCTTAGCTATTATAAACATTGAATAGATAAGGAAATCTCTGGTGGATTTCATCATAATCCTCCTAGGTTGCACTGTCCTCAACTTATTGGTGCTACTGAACCTTACATTGCCTGATCTCCCTATTTTGTAAGTGAAGGTTATGTACTTTGAGCACTTTGATGGGCTCGATTGTGACGACCTCTGGGTCCTGCACTTGTAATGAATTCCAATCCAACATATGTTCAAAGTTTGGCACATATTTTTTAAGATATGACACATGGAAAACATTGTGTAACCGGGTGAGAGCTAGTGGTAGAGCAATTTTGTAAGCAATTGGATTGATAACCTCCAGGGCCTCAAATGGTCCAACATATCTCGGCGCAAGTTTAGAGGACTTTCCAAACTTAATAGAACTCTTTTGAGGCTTGACCCTTAGGAGTACCTTGTCTCTTAGCACAAAGTGTCTCGGTGTTCTTTTGGCATGGACATAGCTTTTTTGCCAATCGTTAGCTTCAACTAAACTTTTCCTGATCAGTTTAACTTGATCCTCCATTTCTGAGAGCATTTCAGGTCCGAGGGTTGTTCTATAATCTAGGTGTCCTAGCTGATAGGAGTTCTACACCTTCCATACAATGCCGTAAACGATGCCATCTTAATGGCTGACTGATATGAGTTGTTTTAAACAAACTCCACTAAGGGTAAGTAGTCGTCCCATTTGTACTGTTGAGCCGTGCAATACATTGTCAGAAGGTCTTCTAGAACCTGGTTGACTCTTTCAATTTGACCATCAGTTTCTAGATGATATGCTGTGTTGTCCTCAAATTTGAATTTTTAAAATTGAGACAACCCATGGGAAAATTTAATCGAATTTTCGATTAATTATGGATTTAAAGGTTTATTTTCCATTTTTTTTTGTCTTAATCCTTTTTTCTTTTATTTTTGTAAGTTTTATTAATATATTATATAAAATGTTATGTATAATTAAAAATGCAATGAGATTTTAATTTAAATCTTATCATCGCATGATTATTCGTATATAATACTTTGCATAATATATTATTTCAAACGCTCAAATGCATAATGTCCTGTCTGATATATGTTATGTAATATGTGGTCAAGCCTAAAAAAAAAAACCCCGATCACATATTCTGGCATGCGAAGTGCGTTTCCTCTTGCATATGTTATATGTTTCCAAAAGATACGTTTTCCTTATCTCAAGTAGAGGGCGTTGATTTTGGCTTCAAATACATATCGTTTTGATATATTAAAAATGACATTGATTCTTGTGGTTAAGATATATGTTTTTATTCCACCAAATGATGCGATTTTTAATTGCTGAGTCTTTGGCGTCGTTTTTAGTGGAAAAGCGTATCATTTTTAATAAATTTCCAATGTGGAAAGTCTCCCTAAAGGCCCGCGGTTTCATTAGCTTAGGCGTCGTTTTTGAAACTTCCTTACACATTAAAAACGATATGTGGTAGCCTTTATAAAAGACGTGGCATCTCTTTTAATTAAGTGACATCGAATTTTGGATGTAAACCATATCGTTTCATATGTTTTCGATTGAGGTTAAAACAGTTTTGAAGGGAACCGTAACCCTGTACAATTTAGAAAGAAAGATATGCAGGAGCAATACCACAAAAAAGGAAAAGACAACAAAAAACAACTGCTGGGGGAAAAAGATGGAGACAATAGAAACCCCCCCAGCACAAACTACTAGCAAAAAGAAGCTAAACTGACGAGAAGATTACAAGCCCGAAAAACAACACAGTTAGGTTGTTTTTTCAATAATCTCCGCAGAGTCAACCATCACCATTTTATATTTGTCAATAGCCTCTCTGAGATCCTTTATTTCCTTTGTGCTATCGGTTTTCACCTTTTTTGCACTCGCTCTAGTACGAGTCCCAGGGCCAGCAATGCTGGGGTCTATAGCAATATCATCATCCACAGTAATGGGAGTAGTGTTCCCGTCCAGCACCGAGAGCAGCGCCCTTAAGTTGCTGTCAGTCACCTTCATGCCCTCATAGTTATTTTTCATGATACGGTTGAGAATGTCTTCAATACTTTGAATACGGCTTGTAGTCGTTTGATGATAGAAATTAACCACTGCATTAATCCTTAGCTCTAGCTTCTCCAGTAACCTTTTTTCCGCTTCTTCCTCCTGGGTCTCATTTTCATTAGTATCCTTGGTCACTGGTTTAGCAAGCAGCAGAGCAATCTCTTTCACTCTGTCCTGGAGCTCATCATACTTACCATTTATATCTTTGATTTCTTCAAGAAGCCAGGAATTCAGCTGATAGTCCATCTCAGCCCGCTCTTTAACTACCTGCATAAATCTTGTAGGCTCTTGGCTTTTCACTGTCTCATTATCATGGCTGCCTCCAGTGTTCTCTTTTCCTTTTTTATCATTCCCCTCTTTTTTATTTACCTCAATCTTCTCAGAAGTATCCCTGGAGAGCATACCCTCTTTAGACTGAGAGTCAGCATAGTTCACCAGAATAGGTGTATTGTCGGGAGTAACCTTCGCTTTAGACTTCAGGCTGGACTCACTATTCTTCTTTGCTGGGGAGGTAGTACGCACCTCGCCATGGGTACTAGTATCTTCCAACGCCTTGTTGTTTTCAGGTCCTTCCATGTCCATATCCTCTGTATTAACATTGCTGTCTCTATCCATCTCCTAAGAGGAGCCAGTAACACCCTTATCCTGAGTATCAGTATCATCCTCTGTATCCATACCTGCTTCCTCAGAGAGGAATTTAGCCGCTTCACCCTTATCACCTTTTTCTTCCTCCTCCTTAGCCTCTATTTCGTTATCCGTGTCCATACCAGCCTCCTCTGTGAGAATCTTAGTAGAATCTACTAAGACATTGCTAGCTTTGGCCTTCCTCTTTTTTCCTGGAGTGTTGCTTTCATTAACCATAGGTCTTTTACCCTTCTCCCTGTTCGAGCCAGCGACCTGGGTGTTATCCTGCAGCTTAAATTTTGCATACTCATAGATTAGCAGAATAAGCCCATCATGAAGAATAGGTTTCTCTGCACTCTTCCTGTTTTCCGTAATGCTATTACCTAGGGATTTGAGCAGAAGGTAGGGGAAATAGATTTTCCTCTTGTAGCGGAAGTGATTAACAAGCATAAAGTGGAAATTATAAACCCTAGTATAGCGACCCTCAAGCGTAAAATATTGCATAATAGCTTTGACCAATTTTGCCCAGAAAAGCTTCATATGACAACGCAGGACATAGTCCCCCGGCTGTTTAACGAGATCTCTCTCCCTGGGTCTTTGGATACATTCTAGCCGCATTCTTGGCCATAACCCTACTTCTACAGTATTTCAACCCTGACATTTTAAGACCCGTTATTTCAGAAATAACTTTCTCAGTAACACAGAAGGACTTACCACTGATTGTCACATTTCTGTTATCCCAGCTATTCAGATTCTTTGGAGATGTCCTTGTCGTAACCATAGAGTCTCTCCATATAATCAGTGACCTCGCCTTCCTTGAGTCTATTCCAGACCTCGGCCTCTTTTTTCCATTTACAGACCGTGGGCTCTTCACGTTTCAATTTTCCTCCCATTTTTTCAATAGACCAGACTTCAGAATATCGCACAGGATGAGTGCCAAGATCACAAAAAATAGAGCAGAGCGAGTAAATTGTGATAATGGGCCGCCTTTTAAAAGGAATGATAGCATCTTTCCCACAAATGTAATTATTATTGCAATGGTCGCCGTGCGTGTGAGACCCATATTTAAGGCAACTACAAAAACTATCCCTTTTTGTCATCATCATTAGTAGTAGCTCCGGGTTTATGGTGGATTTGGTTGTACCTTATAAGATTTAGGACTTCAATATCTAATCCTTGATTACCTTGCCAGTTCCTGGCATTATCACTATAAACTCCCACATTCGCCAGGCTGTCAGCCACAACGTTCGACTCTCTAAAAGCATGATTGACGTGTGTGACATCAAAATCAGATAAAAGCTTTTTAATCTGAGCGATGATGTGACTCGTATTCCAAGACGGAGTATGAACACCATTAATAGTATTCATGGAGTCACCTTCCAGCCACAGCTTGGAGCAATTCTGTCTTTTTGCCAACTTGCAAGCATAGAGAGCAGCCATAGCTTCAGCAACATGGCTAGTTTGAGATCCAACAGGGATAGCAAAAGTAGCAACACAGCTACCTTGGGAGTTTCTAACAATGCAGCCACATCCAACAATGTTGGGGTTACCTTTAGTAGCGCCATCGAAATTAATTTTATACCATCCAGGAGGAGGGGAGCTCCAGACAACTGTCTCACGGGTAGTAGTAGACTTAAAATTAGCAGAAAAATTCCAGTGCTCAATAACATCCTTATCAGAGACCCCTTCCATGAGTTTCGGTTTAATATCACAAGCTGTTTTAGTATTTTCAAGAATACTTCTAACAATTTTGGAGCTGATCGAAAAGGAAGTGGATATTTTGTTTCTGAATATCCTGTCATTTCTTTCTTTCCAGATCCTCCATATAACATGTGGGGCTGTATATTTCCAAATAAGTTTTCTCAATTGGTGAGGGATGGGAGAACTCTATTGTGATAGGAACTCTTTAATAGTGTTAGGGAAGACCCAGCTGATTTTCCAATGCTGCAACACTACCCTCCAAATTTCTCTTGAGAACTGACAATGAAGCAACAGGTGAGAAGAAGACTCATCTTTCATACAAAGATAGCATCTATTAGGAATCATCCAGCCTCTTTTAGTCAGGTTCTCGGTAGTAAGGATTTTGTCCAGAACAAAAAGCCAGAAGAAAAAGTTAATTTTAGGGATAAGGGAAGGATACCAAACCTTAGCCCAGTAGGGCCCCGCTCCGTGGGAGGAAAGCAGAGAATAAGCAAAAGCCATCGTGAAATTACCATTGGGATTAGGGGACCAAATGAGCTCATCTTCACAATTAACTTTGATCTCCCAGGGGGCTAGATCAAAGTTAATAGGTTTCAATTGTGGATCAATGTCACTGAGGTTGACCCATTTATTATCCTTCCAGTAATCTGCAACTTTACACCCAATTCTTAGGGAGCAAATTTCTGCAAATTGGGCCATATCAGGGTATTGGATGAGGGGTTTATCCCTAAACCAAGGATCATCCCAAAAGTTAATTTTCTGACCATTTCCAACTTTCCAACGAGCCCCTTTAGCAGCAAGAGGTCTAGCCTTCAAGATACTATTCCATATCACAGATCCCTGCACAGTGATGTGAGAGGAGAGGAAGGTCTCAATAGAGGGAGTAGCGAAAAGGTATTTTGATTTAAGGATTTTGTTCCAGCCTTTTTCTTCTCCAAAAATTCTCCAGCTTTGTTTAGCTAGGAGGGCTAGATTGATATCCTTAATTTTTCTAGATGCCAAGACCCCCATGTTTAATAGGTTTGCACACATTCTCCCAAGCCACAAGATGGATTCTATTTTTTTCGTCCGTGCTTGACCACAAGAATCTTTTCTGTAATTTCTCAATAATATCAGCAATCTTTGTTGGAATTTTGAAGAGGCCCAGAGCATAAACTGGGAGATTCTGTAGAGAGCTCTTGAGCAAAAGGATTTTCCCAGCATTGCTAAGGAGGGTCCCTTTCCATCCAACAAGTTTTCTGTTGAACTTATCCACAATAGCATTCCAGAAAGAATCTAGAGGTTTCAGGCCCAACAGGAGGCCCAAATAGATGGAGGGAAAAGAGACTAATGCACAACCAAGAATGGTCGCCATTCTCTGTTGTCTTGCAGGAGGGGTGGTGACAAAAAAGAGGGAGCTTTTCTCCGAGTTGATGAGCTGTCCCGTAGTAGAGGAATAGGTATCCAGAGCCTTCTTGATAGCTTTAGCTTCTTTAATCGAGGAAGAACCCATTAGCACAGTATCGTCCAAAAACTGCTCGTGGGAGCTGGGGAAGCATGAGGACGAGGGGAGGAGACCCTGAATCGAACCCTCCAGGACCCATTTAGAGAACAATCGCCCAAGGCTTTCAGCCATGATAGCAAAAAGGACGGGGGATATGGGGTCCCCTTGGCGGAGCCCTCTAGAAGAGAAGAACAAATTAGAAGCAGAGCCATTCACCAACACAAATATTGAAGGAGAGGAAATGAGTTGCTGAATAAGGCCAGCAACTTTCAACGAGAAACCAAAGGCTAAAAGAACTTTACAAAGGAAATTCCAATCCACTCTATCATAGGCCTTTGAGAGATCAACCTTCATAAGAAACCCATCCTTTTTCTAGGCCTCTAAAGAGTGGATATTCTCATGAAAAGAGATAATAGAATCAAGGATCTGTCGGCCCGGGACAAACCAATTTTGCTGGGGGGAAATAATATCCGGGAGGAGCTTCAGAATACGAAGCATGAGGACTTTAGAGATGATCTTATAGAAGGTGTTACACAAGCTGATTGGTCTGAAACTATTAGCATTATCTGCACCCGGTCTCTTAGGAATCAGGACAAGAAAAGTAGAGTTAGCTTCCTTCAAAAGGGAGCCAGAACCAAAGAACTCTTTCATTGCATCCGAAATATCTTTCTCCACAATGTGCCAAAAAGCCTGGAAGAAAAACGGACGGAAGCCATTCGAACCTGGGGATTTTTCTCCCTCAAAAGAGAAGACCGCAGCTTTGATTTCTTTAGTAGATGGGATTTTACTCAGCAACATTTTATCAGCTCTGGTCATGATGCACGGAATAGAATCCAAAAGCAGCTGTTGGTTTTCTGCAGAGAGATCAGGGTCGGCTTTGAGAAGAGAAGCAAAATAACCTGATAATTCTTTTTTGATATCCTCCTTACTCAACCTACCATGAGTACCATTGATATGCTCTATCCTTTTAGCAGCTTTGTGTTTCTGGGCAGTCAGATGGAAGAACCGGGTATTCTTATCCCCCGCACGGAGCCATAGAGCCCTGGATCGTTGTCTCCAAAAAACTTCCTCCTTAGAGATGATGTTATGATAATCAGCTTAAACTTTGTTTTCCTTAAGTTTGTTCTCCTTAGTCAAACTCTCTAGCTGGATAGTTTGTTGGATCTCTTGGAGGTTAGCTTGGATAGAGATTTTATTTTTGAAGATGTCCCCAAACTCTTCTTTGTTCCAAACTTTAACTTTGTTCTTTATCCTTTTAAGTTTTTGAACCACTCTGTACATTGTTGTTCCTTCCACTTGGACATTCCACCAATCAGCAATGTTCCTAGCGAGGTTAGGGTGCTGCATCCACATTTTCTCAATATTGTTTCATATGTTATGACATATGTAATATGTTTTTAAGAACTCACGGCTTGTCTTAGCATAAGGCGCTGTTTTTGAAGGAAGATGCATATCATGTTAGAGGTTAAAACATATGCATCTATTCCTTTAAAGCCCGCACCAAAATCTATGGGCATCGTTTCAATTAAAACGTCTGTTGTAAAGCTGCGTTCTTCTTGTCAAAGCCCGCGATCTTTTTCTACAGTCCAAGGTTTTATTGGATGATTTTGCATATATTTTGGAAGCCATAATACGTATGCGAAAGCTTTATGAGAGCCCGACATTTTCTGTCTCTGCTTCTAATGTCAATATCGACTCTTATAGTTAAGTAGACCCACATGACTTTGAATACGTGTGCCAAAGCTTGCTTTTTGTTAAAGCTAAGCCCATAAATAGAGGTTCATATGCGTTTTTATCTCCTTTGACTCGCCATTTGTCCTCACGAACTCATCCAGAGTGGAAGATTATAAGTGTTCGACACCAAACAAAACTCTTTTTCCTTCAAGTGGTTCAATAAAGCGTTTTTCATGCCTACGATTTTCCATATACCTTGGCATCATTCTTGGTACTTCAACGGGAATGTCTTCAAGGAGAAGGTAAAGCTACAGCAAGGAAAAATGTTCAAAGATCAGCATACACCAAATTATTACCTTGGGGCAGTGGTATAGAAGCTGGATTAGGCTTGCATTGAACGCCATAATATCATTCTCATAAAATCTAGCAGTGGGATGTTTGCATATTCTGAGAATTGACTTGTGGTTGGAGACACTATTTCATCATTAAAA
>MU224540.1:8443106-8459507 GCA_018584345.1 Thuja plicata | reverse complement strand
AACGCCATAATATCATTCTCATAAAATCTAGCAGTGGGATGTTTGCATATTCTGAGAATTGACTTGTGGTTGGAGACACTATTTCATCATTAAAATATGGTGAATAGAGATCATGCAGAGGATTAAGATAGCAAGAAAAGATGAAGAGGCGGCTCCATATATTTTAGAAGCAAAGCAAAAACTATATCTTTGGTGGCATCTCTAGTATTCTATCAACTGGTTATATTAAAGGCATTGGAAGCTGTACATCAGAGATTAGATAGTGTTAGTACATATTACAACCTTTTGAACATGCCATTTAAGGTAATACATGCATATATGTGATTCACCAAAGATTCATGTCTCATGTAGATGCATATGTAATAGTATAAGAAAGACTGCATTTACAAAATGCAAAGAGGTAACATGATTACTATTACTAAAGAGTGATAGCAATGGAATGCAATGAACAATGTCTAAAGAGAGTGAAGAAGTCAAAGCAGCAACTATAAGTGTTACAATCACGGCTTGGAACAAGAAGATGCTAGAATTAGAAGGAAGTGGTAAGTTCTTGTTCGGGCTCACACAAGTAATGATTCAGACAAGTCCCTCTCTAAATCAATATTGCTAATGTAAATATGTTAGAGATTGCAAAATTCTATATGTCTACGAGGGTAAGTAGGGACTGTCATAGGATGAAGAAAAAGGTATAACACAGTTTTAGAGCAGCAGCGAAGACATAAATGCCAAGAATAGAGGGCTGAATGACATGAACAAGGTTCCTAGCTGTCATGAACAGCAAAGAGTCCTTACATTGTTATGATATGCTAAGACCCCTTATCTTGGTTTGATTGCGGAATTTTCTATACTTTCAATACCTCAAAGAAATGACCAAAAGAACATTCTATGGCTCTTTAATATTAAGAAGTCATACAAGGGACATGTTGACTAATTTGTGAAGATTTCAAAGCTATAGAGAAATGTCAAGGAATAGAAAAAGGGCAAGAAGATACATCTTTTGACTTAAGCCATAGAGTACCAAGGATAATGGTCAAGAATCAGTGACATGACAGATTTTTCATCATCATAGAGGGGTTTCATTGCACCTTTAGATAAACAGCAGATCAAGGATTTGTTATGGAAGCTAGGATAGAAGTTGCAGACTTGAGATTGACAATCAATCATGACAGAGCAGCTGTCCAGAGCAAGAGTGCAGTCCAAGGATCAGAGATAGTGAACAGCTACAACAGATTTACAAAGATTCATGTCATTTGAAGTCAAAAGGGATAGAGATCTCTATGATATGTATCGTATCAATTGGCCTTGCGAGGAACCCATGTGGCATTATCACTTCCAAAATTGCATATGAGACAAATTGCAAATCTAAAAGCTATACTGATCAGCAAGTAAGTGTGCTTGGGTTGGATTTATTTCCAAAACTTCCAATGTGATTTTCCATTTTCAGGCTGCAAGAGAGGTTTTGCAAATCTCAAAAGAAATGCAAAAAGGGTTCTTCCCCTAACTTGTAAGCTGCAAGGAACTAGTCCTAACCCTCAATGTTGCAATTTTGTATTGCAAGTTGAAGATGACATGAAAGTTCTTCCCCAAAAGTTGTGGTTGATCTTCCCAAATCTTATGCAGTCCCGGATGCATTGAAAATTACTTGAAATCGGGTTTCTAAGACCTGATTATACGTACAACTTTATAAGTACTTCCCCTGTATATGTGAAAAGCTATAAGTTTTTCCCCGAAAAGAGCAAGGTTTTTCACCTATATGTAATACAAGTAAAAAGCCCATCATCAAGTCTTTTCTACACACTTTATGACGTTTTCCTAAAGGCTGCAAATGGACTATAAAACACGTATGCAGGCAGAAAGTACTTTCCAAATGAGGGACATCAAAACCCCACTTACAAGAGAAAAGTATCTCATTTGTATCTATATGCTTATACATCTCATTGCCATGCTAATGCTAATGCTTGCTTTCCATCCACCTGCAGTTGGGATTAAAAACCCCGTTCTTATGGTGATTTTCCTCAACAGTGTGAAACTTCCAATATGCCATGTAGCCAAAAAAGCCCACCTTCATGCTTTTTCATGGCTTTTTATGATATGCAAATGATTCTAAAAAAACCCCACCTTGCATATTGAACGCTTACCCATGTATATATACACTTTCCATATTCACTTCATAAACCTAAAGATTGTTGTTCATTCATATGCAGTGCTACAGAAAAACTTCGTTCTTCATCTTTCTTCCACACACTTGCGAGATGTATCAAGTTTGTTCTACCCCTCAAGGATGCAAGTTCTTGTTGCAAGTTGAAGAAAGATTTTCTCATGTTTTTCTCATGATGCAAGGATACAAAGCAAGAGCAACCACACGATGGAGCCAGACAGGGAGGTGGAAAGTGTGAAATGATTCCACGTGTAGAATGCTTTCAAAACTGAAGTAGAAAGACACAAAGATGCCTCTCAGTGATCACCATTATGATGCAAAGCATTATGCAGATTCATTTCCGGTTCGAGATGCTTTCGCCAACCAGAACACATCAATCATCGGGCATCCTATAGCAGCATGAAGAACAACAGAGGATGATGCAAATAGATGTCGTGTCTTGTCAGACACTTAGATACTTTCATTATACATTTTGTAAAAGTGTAGAATCTTTGACAAATTACACGATAATATGTAAAGTAATCTCATGTAATCATGCTGCAGGTACTTTAGGTCGTGCAGCATTGAATAAGTCAAAGTTAGTTGTAGATAAGCTTTGAATAGGTCAAAGCTAGTTAGGGATAAGGATTGAATAAATCAAAAGTGGTTAAGGGTTTCCCCTTTCTTCTCCACTTTTCCCTCTTCTCTCTCCCTATATAAGGAGGGGGGTTCATTGTAAATATTCATTTTTTGTTGTGTGCAAGAAAACTATAGGCGATTCTCTTGGATTCTGAAAACTTTGAGTTTCATTGTGCAAAGTTGAGCATTTGAATAAAGGAACAAGAATTGGCAAACTTTGTGTTGTTGGTTTTGAAAATTAACGAGTGTGTTCTTATGTCGCATTGGTTAATCCTTTCTCAAATTATTAGTTATCTTGCGTATATCATTTGAGCGTTTTAATTCGAATTGTTTGAAGACTTTGAGCTTCAGGGGATAAGGGTTATTATAGAAGGTAGTGGCTGCAATATTCCAAGGACTGAAGACTTTGGGCTTCAGTATTGGGAGTTAGATAGATAGAGTACTTATTTGAAGTGAGGACAAGAGACTTTGAGCTCTTGTATGATTTCATCTTTAGATAAATTCACTGCTGTCTCAGTTGATTGTTCTTAAGTCAATCTCTGAGTCACCGGTATTACTGTTGCAAGGGGAACTGTATGTGTACAATTCAGTTCTACTTGAAGCCACCTGCGGTAAGAAGGGAGCCTCCCCTATTGCTGAGAGGAGAGAGTAATCTCACACACTGCTGCCTAAAATACACATTTTGCAAGTTGCAGTCTTTAGTGACTTGCAAAATATTTAGCCAACACGCTGAACTAATATTCAGTTGAGTCCCTAGGGCTTGGAACAATGTTTTCCAAAACCTTGATGTCATCCTAACATCCCATTAGAAATTATCTTTTCAAGTATTCCATGCAATCAAAACATCTCTTGTACAAACTTACGGGCAATGATGTGTGCCCCATTTGTTAAATTTCTGGGAATGAAATGAGTGACCTTGGTGAGTCAATTGACCATCACGAAGATTGCGTTGTGTTTGTTTTTGGATATAGGCAGTCCTTGGACGAAGTCCATGCTAATTATTTGCTATTTCCATTCCATAATTGCATTGGGTTTTAAAACTCCTGCTGGGTGTTGTTGTTCTGCCTTCACCCTTTGGCTTTTGAGACAACTAGCCACAAACCTTGCAGCATTTTTTTTCATGCCCTTCCAAAAATAAAGGGGTTTAATGTCTACAAGGAGTTTAGTGACTCTTGTGTGACTTGAATATGGTGCTAAATGCTTCTCCTTTAGAACTAATCTTTAGTTTGGTGGATTCCGGTATATACAGTCAGCCTTGGTATCTCAAAAGGCCATCAGACTCAAGTTTGAATCCTTCATATCTCAAGTCTCGCGGGTTAGCCTGCATGCTTTCCTTCACTTGCCGATACTATTCATCCTCTCTCAGGTGTTGAAGAACCTGAGTTTTGAAATCTATATGTACAAATGCCATAGAATATATGTCTTCTTCGACTCTGCATTTGCGACTCGGTTTTCTTTTCTTTTAATGTAACTGATCTCAAAGTTATAGTCTGAAATCAGTTCCAACCATCTTCTTTGGTGTGCATTGAGGTTTGGTTGGGTGAAGATATATTTCGAACCTTGGTGGTCTGATCACAACTCAAATGGTTTACTTAACAGTTAATGTCGCCACATTTGTAGTGCACACACAATTGCTACAAGTTCTAGATCATGAGGTGCATAGTTTTGCTCATAATTTTTGAGCTTTCTAGACTTGTAGGCAATTACTTGCCCATCTTGCGTTAATACTCCTCCAAGTCCTTCCCCTGAGGCATTTGTAACCAGTATCCACCATAAAATGTGCTTATGGATTAGGTACTTTCAATATAAGAGCTGTGGTTAGTTTTCCCTTGAGTAGATCAAAGGCTTCCTAACACTTCTCTGTCTACTCGAATTTCTTCCCCTTTCTTTAAAGTGAGGTGATAGGGTAATAAGCTATTTGGAAAAAAATCATAACAAAGTTTCGGTAATAACCTGCCAGCCCCATAAAACTTCTTACTTGTACATTTCTAGGGGTTGGCCACTTTATTATGGCTTTTATCTTTGCATGGTCCACTGCTATTCCCTTTGCAGATATGATATGACCTAAATATTGCACTTCGTTCTGGAAGAAAGTGCATTTGGACAGTTTCCCATACAGTTTATGCTCACCCAACCATTGGAACACTATTTGAAGGTGTTGATAGCGTTCCCCTTCATTTTTGGAGTAAATCAAGATGTCATCAAGAAATACCAGGACAAACTTGTCTAAGCAGTCTCGAAACACACTATTCATGAGGTTCATAAACGTTGCAGATACATTAGTGAGTCTGAAGGGTAATAATGTGAACTCATAATGTCTATATCGCGTTCTAAAAGTGGTTTTGTGGATATTTCATCCTTCAAATGCATATGATGGTAACCTGATCGTAGATAAATCTTGGAAAATACTGCAGCCCCATGCATTTGATCAAATAGATCTTCAATTTGTGGTAAGGGATATTTGCTCCTTATGGTTACCTTATTCAACATTTGGTAATCCATGCACAAGCGAAGGGTTCCATCCTTTTTAACAAAATTACATGGGCACCTCAGGGTGACACGGTGGGTCGTATCAACCCCTTAGTAGTTCTTGTAACAGTGCCTTCAATTCCGTAAATTTGTCGGGTTCTAACTTCTTGTTATACACCTTGCAATCTAACCTTGTTTCCTAAGTCATCTAGGCATTCAACTGATTTTGCGTAGCAATCAACTCTAGCCCTATGTTTTCATAGCTAGTTCATTCCCAGGACAATATCATTTGAACCTAGAGGTGCTACATACAAATTGACTTCCGTTGTGAAGCCAGGAAGCACAGTCTTGGCCTCAAATAAGAACTGCTCCACCTGAGCTCTCGACTGATTAGCATATTCAACTGGCCAAGAGTTGGCCATAAAGCCAACTCTTTTAGGAAATTTACTCAATAATAATTTTCTCAATTATAATAGGGGTTTCCATAGAGTATACTTGTTTCTCTGGGAGTGATTTGGAATTCTGCCTGACGGTTTTCCTCTGAAGTTCGTGTCTAAATAGCCCTCCTTTTACTCCTTTCCTTGAAGTTGTCATCCCTCCTGAGTTTGTGTTCGTGCCTGATGGCCATCTCATATATTTGTTCATGGTGACAAAATTATGGACATCCACTATTCCACCTATACGATTATTCAAACCCATGATGAACTTCGACACCCTGAATCATTCATCTTTTTCGTATGGGGGCACGTACTTCAGTAACCAGGTAAACTTTTCTTAGTATTCATGGACATTTTGTTCCCCTTGTTTAAGTGACGCAAGGAGGGTATGGAGAACAGGGGCCCAAGGCACTCCTAGCTATCCAAACCAACTTGCAGAACAACACGGAAGCAACAACACAAAAATAGAGAGAAGAAACAACAGATCATATATCAATTCATCAAACTTATTACATGCCGGGCTGTAAGGCCTTCCCGGTTTCGACCATATACATTTAGATGTTTATAGAATAACTTGATACATGCGAGGTCACAGACCTGCCATCCAAATGCTAACCCTTAGTCTCCTATCCCCAAAACTGATCCCTAATCTAAGAACAAAAAACCAAATATATACAAGAGTCCGCCAAAGAGGTCGGCACTCAGATCCTAAAGATCCAACATAGGAAATAGCAAAGACCCAGATTTAGGTCCGCACACATCCCAATGAGAGATCCCACATTAATTACGCTACGGAAATTAAATGCAGAAGACGGCCAGAAGATCCAACTTCAAAATAAACAACTCGGTAAGAAGCCGACCAAGCAACAGGAACAACTCGGCGAAGAACAACCGAGCAACAACAACAACTTGGTAAGAAGGTAACCGAGCAACAAAAACAACTCGGTGAAAGAAACCACTGAGCAACCAACATTCACCGAGACCCGTCGGTAAAGCAAGAAAGAACAAGTAACCGAGCACTTTACAGAGCGGCCTCCAAACAAGCTACCGAACAAAACAAACATATTTTGGTTGACCAGGATTGCCAAAGAACCCAAGATGCTCCTGCATCAGACACCTGGGGTTAAAAGAAATGATTCTCCGAATCATGTGTCAGGTCCAACCTGAATTGAATACAACTCAGATTGAGAAATCCAAGATGAGTCCTCAATCGGTCTGTTCTTCCAATTTATCAGATACTCCATGTATTCCTTTCCTCTTGTACTTCTGTCAACTTTTTGTTTCAAAATCTGCTCAACTTCCTCTATCTGTTTCTTAGGATAATCACTCGGTGGTGTCACTTCTTCATTAGGTTCATGATATTCAAACAAGTCTGAAATATTGAATGTAGGTGATATATCCATGTCATCTAGTAATTCTACTTCATAAGCATTTCCACTGTCAAATCTTCTCAATATTTTGCAAGGACCAAATTTCTTCATCTTCAATTTTCCATATGTTCCAATAGGAAATCTACCTTTCTTCAAATGAACCATAACTGCATCACCAACTTCAAAAGTTTTATGTCTTCTTGATCTATCTGCACTAATCTTGTATTTTTGATTACTTTGCTCCAACTTATGTTTTACATCCTCATGCAATGTCTTCACGAACTCAACAAACTTTTCTGCTTTAACTCTTCTTTTCTCTTCTCCAGCAATGTCTCTCAAGTCTGATATACCTCTTGGTTGTGTGCCATGAACAATCTCAAAAGGTGTCTTTCCAGTACTTCTATTTACTGAACTGTTATATGCAAACTCTGTTTGTGCTAACATCAAATCCCAATTACTCGGTGTGTCTCCAACTAAGCATCTCAACAAGTTACCCAAACTTCGGTTTACAACCTCTGTTTGTCCATCAGTCTGTGGGTGAAATGTAGAACTATACTTCAACTCGGTGTCCAACTTCTTCCAAAGTGTTTTCCAAAAATAGCTAACAAACTTACTGTCTCGATTAGAGATGATACTCAGTAATCCATGCAATCTGACAATCTCCTTAAAGAAAAGATCTGCTATATGTACTGCATCTGATGTTTTCTTACATGGTATGAAATGTGTCATCTTACAAAATCTATCCACAACAACAAATATGGAATCATTACCTCTTGCTGTCCTCAGTAAGCCAAGAACAAAATCCATGCTGTCCTCAGTAAGCCAAGAACAAAATCCATGCTGATATCACTCCAAGGTTTCTCAGGAACAAAAATCGGTGTATGCAATCCAATATTCTGGCTTACTCCTTTTGCAACTTGACAAACTCCACAATTTTTCACAAATTTCTGAACATCCTTATACCACTGAGGCTAAAATTACCTTTCCTTAAGCAAACTCAATGTCTTATCAATGCCAAAATGTCCAGCCAAACCACTACTATGTTTTTCCTTTGTCAAATTAGTTCTCATTGATCCTCTCGGTATGCACAACTGAATACCTTTGAACAACATATCTTCTTGAATGAAATAGTCTTTATACTTACTTGGTTGATTTGGAATAGGTGCTCTGCACACTCTCCACTGCTCAGAAAAACCAGGATTATTTTCATACAAATTCTTCATGTCATCAAAACCAAGAACCTCAATTCTCATTTTAGTCAACAAAGATCTTCTTCTACTCAATGCATGAGCAACTCGGTTAGAAACTCCACTCTTATGCTTGATCACAAATGTGAAATTCTGCAAATACTCTACCCATTTCATGTCTCTTATTCAACTTATTCTGACTACCCAAATATTGTTAAGCCTTATGATCAGTATACAACACAAATTCACTCGGCATCAAATAATGTCTCCATTTCTTCAGAGCTTGAACAATAGCATAGAATTCTTGATCATAGACAAAATATTTCCTTTTTGCATCATTCAACTTTTCACTAAAGAAAGCAACATGTTTACCTTCTTGGGTCAACACAGCTCCTATTGCACTTCCACTTGCATCACATTCAACTTGAAATACCTTATTGAAATCAGGTAAGGCTAACACAGGCGATTCAGCAACCTTTTGCTTTAAAGTCTCAAAACTCTCAGTCATAGCATTACAAATAGAACTGAAATTTCTGATAAACTTCCTGTAAAAACTTGCCAATCCATGAAACGATCTTACCTCACTGACATTCTCAGGTGTAGGCCAACTAAGTATAGCTTCAACCTTCTCAGGATCCATCTTCATACCATCTACTGAAATCACAAAACCTAAATACACAAGTTCTTCTTTCATGAAGGAACACTTATTCAGATTTATCAGCAACTTTTCCTCTTTCAATCTCTACAATACTTGTCTTATATGCATCAAATGCTCTTCTCTAGTCTTACTGAATATCACAATATCATCCAAGTATACAATCACACATTTATTCAAGAATTTCTTCAAAACTTCATTCATTAACCTTATAAATGTACTCGGTGCGTTAGTTAAACCAAAAGGCATAACCATCCACTCATACAAACCTTCTTTTGTCTTGAAAGCAGTCTCTGATTCTGATCTGATGATATCCACTCTTCAAATCAATTTTGGTAAAATATTTTTCTCCACTCAAACAATCCATTATATCATCCATCCTCGGTATAAGAAACCTATACTTAACTATGATCTTATTGATTGCTCTTGAATCAGTGCACATTCGCCATTCTCCATTCTTCTTAGGTGCCAATACAGCTGGTACTGCGAATGGACTTAAACTTTCTCTGATTAAACCCTTGTTCAACAACTCATGAATTTGTTGGTTGAGTTCTTCATTCTCAGTCGGTGTCAACCGATGTGGTGCCTTGTTTGGTAAACTAGTCCAGGAATCATATCTATACAATGACTAATATCTCTCATTGGTGGCGAACCATCCGGTACATTATCTGAAATGATCTCCTTGTACTTGGTAAGCAATTTCTCAACTTCTGTGTTCTTACTCGGTTTGTTAGGAATCAAAGCATAACAAACATCATTTCTTTTCAAATCCTTAACAAACCATCTACCTTCCATCAAACAAACTTTCACAGATGTACATGTCTCATCAACAAATTCTTCAACGAAAGGTAACAAGATTTGTTTCCTACCATCAACCCAAATAGTATATCTATTCACTCTTCCATCATGTATAGCATGTCTATCATATTGCCAAGGTCTACCCAACAAAATATTACAACAATCCATTGGCATTATATCACACAACACCTTATCATAATACTTTCCAATTTTCAGATTCACAAAACATTGTTCACTCACCATTAGTGTATGCTCATCCTTGATCCATAAAATGTGATAGGGCTTCAACTTTCCAACTGCAAATTTGTGACCATTTCCTCAGATGCCAGATTCTTTGAGCTTCCGTTATCAACAATTACCTTCCAAACTTTGTCTGCAACTCTACATCTAGTCTTGAACAAACATTTCCTGATAGGATCTTGCTTATCTTTCTCACTCCATAGTATCCTTCTGATCATTAGATTTCCTTCCTTCTCGGGTTCATTCGGTGACTCCTCTTGCAAAGCATTTCTGCTACTACCGACTTCTTACTTGCATGTGTACACTCAAAAGATCTATGTCCTTCACAATTGTAACAAGTTCCTTGGGACCCTCTTCTGCTATAACCACCTCTAGAGTAGTTGCCTCTTCCTTGGAATGAACTTCCACCTTTCCATTTTGTCTTTCCTTTGTCTTGATATGTGTCTGGATTTGTCTTGTCTGGTTCAGATCTACTGTTTTCACCATGAGATGTACCTCTTCCTCTAGGGAATCTACCACCTCTTCCTCTAGGGAATCTACCACCTCTTCCTCTTTGCCTTTGTTCATATCTTTTGTTCAATTTCTCCTCAGCTTTTAGGGCAAACTGATATGCCTCTTCGATGCTCTCCATCTTTACCAAGCTGATCTCATCTTGTATAGAACTTCTCAATCCATTCAGATATCTTGCTATTCTTTCCACTTCATCTTCAACATGTCCAGTTTTGATGTCCAATCTGTAGAATTCCTCGGTGTAATCTTTTACCGAGCTATCTTTCTGCTTCAAACTTTGCATTCTCCTTACTAGGTTAATCTGGTAATCACAAGGTAGGAATTTTCCTTTCAATTTGTTTATCATCTTGTCCCATACCTTGATCTTGTCTTTACCTTTCTTCTTTCGATCCAATTGCAGATGCTCCCACCACAAGGATACATGACCTTTCAACTTTATACTTGCAATCTTTACTTTCTTCTCCTCTGATACATTCTCATATTCAAAGTATTTTTCCATCTCGGTTATCCAGTCTATCAATTCATCAGAATCCAATTTTCCACTATACTCAGGAGGATTAAACTGAGGTGTGGACTTCAAGCTTGTCAATGCTCGCAGGAATCTCTCTTCTTCCTGATCCATCACAGGTACACGTGCAACTTCTCCTTGCACTTCTTCCAATTCATCATCACTAACATATTCAAGATGTCTTCCTTTGCGCTGGGTTGTCTCAACAACTTTCAATCTTGCAGCCATCTATCTTAACATATCAGCTAGACCTGGATTTGCATTTCCTCTCCCACGAACCATCTTGAAACCCTTTGCAATTGTAGGTCAGATCGCAATCTGCTACCCTACAACAATATCAACCACTAGGTTAGGGCTTACAAGAAGGAACCTAGATCTCACCTTCGCTCTGATACCACCCGACGCAAGGAGGGTATGGAGAACAGGGGCCCAAGGCACTCCTAGCTATCCAAACCAACTTGCAGAGCAACACGGAAGCAACAACATAGAAAGGGAGAGAGGAAACAACAGATCATCTATCAATTCATCAAACTTATTACATGCCGGGCTGTAAGGCCTTCCCAGTTTCGGCCATATACATTCAAATGTTTACAGAATAATCTTGATACACGCGAGGTCACAGACCTGCCATCCAAATGCTAACCCTTAGTCTCCTATCCCCAAAATTGATCCCCTAATCTAAGAACAGAAAACCAAATATATACAAGAGTCCACCAAAGAGGTCGGCACTTAGATTCTAAAGATCCAACATTGGAAACAACAAAGACCCAGATTTAGGTCCACACACATCCCAATGAGAGATCCCACATAAATTACGCTACGCAATTTAAATGCAGAAGTCGGCCAGAAGATCAACTTCAAAATAAACAACTCGGTAAGAAGCCGACTGAGCAACAGGAACAACTCGGTGAAGACCAATCGAGCAACAACAACTCGATAAGAAGGTAACCGAACAACAGAAACAACTCAGTGAAAGAAACCACCGAGCAGCCAACATTCACCGAGACCCGTCGGTAAAGCAAGACAGAACAAGTAACCCAGCAACAACAGTTACTGAGCACTTTACCGAGTGGTCTCCAAACAAGCTACCGAACAAAAACAAACATATTTTGGTTGACCAGGATTGCCAAAGAAGCCAAGATGCTCCTGTATCACTAAGGTATTGGAACTCCAAGGCCTTTTGGTCAAAGAACAATTGTGGTAAGCACCTTTGTCTAAAGTGTGTTACAAACTGGCCCCATGTGATTTTGGTTGCCTTAAGCCCTAACTCTGCGCTAGTGTTTCCCACTACGTGGCTGCCTCACCAGTCAGCTGGTAAGCGCCCCATGTTGCCTTGAAACTCTTTATATAATCCTCGAGTTCAAAGTACTTTTCCATTTTGGTTAGCGAGTATTCAACAATTTCCCTAGACTTTGAACCCTCAAACTTTGGGGGTTTGACTTTCTTCATGTCATGGGTTATGTCACTTGCCACTTGTTTACACCTATCAGACTGAGTTTGGGTAAAGGTCTGAGTGTTTGATTGTTTCCCACAATGTGTGTATAGTGGGTAGTAGTATTCTGTCTACTAACATTTTTCTTGTATGGGGATTCCTGCACTTCCTTCCTAGTGCATTTTTGTTCTGAATTTCTTGTTCTAAAGTTTTGAGCCTATCCCGAGTCTTGCATCATGACAAATAATTGGTCTAGTTTCGCTGTTGGGTTGTCTGAATGCCCAAATCCTTCAGCATTATATTGTGTATGTTCCGTAATCGAATTTTGTTTTCCTATAATGAATATCAATATTGGCTTAAAATTCTATTTTAACAATTCTTTTCAACATTAGGAAAGTAACACATTTTGCAAGAATTAAATAACATGTATCTCAACACAACAAAATTGTGTCCTTTACATTAATCTTATCAAAATATTGTTACACGTACATCTTTAGCATTAGCTAACACATCCAAAACTTCTTAATAAGCTTTTTACATATATATTGATGAGCTTGTCTTGCTCACCAGTTATAGAGGGATTTACAAGTTGACTATCCAGGGTTACTTCCTCATGTTTGTTTGACCCTTCTATTTTAGTTGTTTTCTTAGGATGACTTCCTGGTTTAACTTGTGGGTTCGGTTTCATCTTAGCTATCATGGTTTCTTTGGCTTTTTCCTTATTAGAAGCTGTCCATGCACACCTTTCCATGCAAAGACGTGCAATAGTCTTGGCCATAGTTTCCATTTCAGAAAGAGGTGAACAACAGGAGTAGTCATGTTTGAGCCTAAGTGGCCAAAGTCGAATCTGGACTGGGTCTCGAACCCTCTTCCGCGTGGTGGTACGTATCCACATCCTGGATTAAATTAATTTGCTTCGCTTCAGTTTACAATTTAAGCTATCTACTGGTGAGCCCTAGATTTAGTGTCGAATCGGTAGTTTTGGTACCATATGTAAAATACATCTAATTTACAATAAAAGAAACTCATCATTACTTGTAAATTTAACCTATGCAGATAGGTTACTTTTATTTTTTTGAAAAGCTATTCTACTTTTATCAACTAACCTTTCATTATTACAGCAAGAAACTCATATGAATTCAACTAAAATATATTTTTATCGCTATCACTACTGATAGTGTAATGTCCCATTTTTTGGGATAATATGGTTTATGATTGGATTAGCCTATTATTGCTCCTCGTAAGCTAAGATTGATAGTTAGAGGATCCCAGTTGGTTGCGCAAGAGGCTTATTCCCATTATGGAGGTTAGAAGTGTTTAGGATTGCTCTTCATTTGGTTCAATTTGACACACTTACTATTTATAGTAACTGACTATTTTAGGAAAAGTCAGGGTTACTATCTATAGCAGGCCACTTGAGCAGGCTATGATTGCAATGCATAGTTAGTTTGATCAGATAATGAGGGATTTACTATTTATAGTAAGTCAGTGGTTGATAGAGAGGGACCCTTACTTTTTTTAGTAAGGCTTTTGGGTGCACAGTGGACACAATGGTTGACTTCTAGGTTCAGATGGAATTGAGAAATAATGATTATTTGCATAGTTATGTAATTATTAATAAAGTGATTACTTTATTAATAAAGTGCAATTATAACATAAGGTATTAAAATCACTTTATGTGCAATGGGGCCATGATCCTCACTAAGTGATTTTATAAAATGCATTAATTAGTTATAACTTGGAGGCTAAATATTAAAATATTTTAATAAAGTCATGTGCACACATTTAATATTATTTTAAATGAAATTAAATGATTGAGAGTCTCTAGAAGGGATTGACCAGCTTTGAGAAGTTTATAAAATGTTTCAAAAAATCAAAATCGAAATCATTATGGATGATCATTCAACTTTGTCTTTGGAGAGTTTTGAAGTTTGTGCAATTGAAACAAGGGTTTCAGCTGTACCAAGGCATTGGAGATTGTTCAATCTTCATTGTTTTTGCAGTTTTGAGGTTGTGATAGGTCAACCGAATTATTGCTCAAGGAAAGGCTTCATTCAGAGGTCTTCATTGTGTAGATTTGTGAAAGAAACATAAGGGTTTCAGGCATAATTATTCCTGTGCAGGGCATGCATGATAAGAGTGGGGTTTTAGGTGATTGCTGATGCTCATGCCATGGCCGTACAACTCTGATTTCTTCCAACTGTACCATGTCTGGGGTTTGGTGTCTCTTTCTTAGGGCAAAGCATTTAGCATATTGAGCCCTTTCTCCTCTATTTTGGGCGGCCCTATCTTCATCAACTAGGAGAGCACATTTACATCAGGTTCTATATTTGATGCATTGTATTGTCGAATCAGACTGTAGTATTGTCATATCAGATGTGTAAGGGTACTGCCATTTAGTTCTTAAGTAATGTACATGGAAGCATTGTAAGCCAAGGGTCTTGGCAAGGCATTGTAGACGTTTTATGCATTTGATAAATGAGAATAAGGAGTTGAATGTCATCACTTGTTATTTGGTAGTTTGCATGCCAAGTGTTTGTATTATTGTCTAGCTGCTGTAGGTGCACATTTTTCATGTGTAGGTCATATATATGCATCCGAAAATACAAAAAGAATTGCATTTGCATATTAGTTAGCTGCCCAGACATCTTAATGATCATTTGCAAGCATTCAAAGCATATTTGATATCAGTCTAAGCAAGAACAATTAGACTGAAACACACATCCAGAAAGATTAAAGATTGTATGCAAAGTGTTTGACAATATTCCTTGAGTACAAATTTAACAAGTAAGATCACTTTTTAGCAAGGGATAAGATTGAACCAGCAGGGTTCATTATGGATAGTTATAAGTAAACAAGTATTGAAATAAGCACTAAAGTGAAGATAGAAACCTCATACAATTCTGTATCATGATGAGGTGTTTCCAAGTGCATCTGACAATCTATCAGAGAGGGGGAGTATCCTCGATGTGCTTTACCCCCAACCATGAATCAAATGGTTCCCCGCACATTCCCCAACTGGAGAATGACCTTGCCTTGCTTGAGGGTGGAACAACCGATGGATCAGAATGCCATCTGAGCTTTTGTGTTTAGGCCCTACACTACTCTAGTCGGTCACACTCTAGGTAAACCCCTATCTAGTATGACCTCATTGACTCAAAGGTGTAGCTGGGTCTTGTGAACGGACAAACACTTGCTAAGCAACGCGTTACTTAATCTTGGTAACCCCAAGTTCATATCCATATGAACACAAAGATAAGTGTATTGATAAAAATCAGAAGTGTCCAAGTTTTAGAGTTTAGAATGGACTTAATCCATAAGTAATTTGGAAATAATGGGTTTCACTATTTATTTTAAAAGTTTCACCAGATTATACAAGATGATATTATGGCCTATCACCATTCATACAAATAATTGTGAATGTAGCTCTGTTGATGTCAGTTTTGTACCACTACATAACATATAGGAATTGAATACTTGATATAGGATATCAAACACTCAACCCTCTCTTGAAAAGTAAATACTCATGAAGAACATGAGAAAACTCCAAGGTTCCTTACACCTGTGGATACTAACTCAGTTATATTAATGTGATTTGCTGGTTAATCACGTAGGCGGGCTTATGTTGTTCATTCAAAGATAACTTGGTGGTACTTCACTTGCTTGACTTGTTCTTTTCTCCTTGATCACTTTCACTTTCAACTACTCCTACTCCTACCTGCTTACTCCTCTACTACTACTCCTACGAGTGAAGAAATTAGCAAATGGACAGGGATCCAACCAAATGAAAGCTTGCCTGCGGCGCTACCTCTATTGGTGCAATGATTCAAAGGGATACTCTTATAATTTTCACACTAACACCTATCTTCTAACCCAACTTAAAGTACAAGCAGAAAGATGAAATGCAAGTAGAACTTGGGAGCGATTGGACTAGATTGCCACACAAGGCTTCCTAACAAGCCGCTAGGATGCTAGTGGCCTAGTATATAGATCCCTATCAAACATTCACTAACATCACC
>MU224540.1:8417212-8440636 GCA_018584345.1 Thuja plicata | reverse complement strand
AACTTGAAGAGTGAATGTTAGGGAAGGAGGGGAAAGAGGAGAGCCCAAATTCTGGGCGGAATAATTGAGTGTATGGGACAATCTCAGTCCTATGACTGGGCGGAATCCGCCCAGTCATGGGACACTCTTCAAATTTCCTCAAAAAAACATCAAATCCCATTACCACCCCTCACGAAAATGACTAAAACATTGCTCAAAATAACCTCCACACTCCAAGGAAGCCATCTCACATGAGTAAGTGAGGGCGGAATTTCATGGTGTATAGGACAGCCTGTCCTATGGCTGGGCGGAATCTGCCTAGGCATAGGACAGAGTAGACTTGCACCTCTATACTTAGATTTATACAAATATAACATTTAAGTATAAGTCTGATTTAATTTAATTTCTTATAAGTCTGATTTAATTTAATTTCTTATACTTTAAGTTATATTTGTATAAATACCTTCCAGGATGTTTGAGATAGGTTTCAGCTTCATAGGAGTTAAGGTGCAGATTCTAGATTTTGGGGGTTTTTAAAATATTTCAGGACTTAGCCAAATTTCAGGATTCAGCACGCCTTCAGCAAAGCTACCTCCCACAATCTATTTCGACTTTCTAAGATCGAATTGAAGCCGGAACAAGGATTCTCAGAGGGTTTAAACTTGTTTCATCACAAATCCTTTGGTTTTGATCCCATATTCCCGGAAGATTTAGCAAAACTCTCGCCCATGCTCCAGACAGACTTGACTTCCTAGCAGGCCAAAATTGCCCAAAACTAACTCTCAAACTTCACTCGCCGGACCAAGGGGCTTGAAAACTGTCGCCAGTGAAGACTACCTAAGACCACTACTCCTACTACTTGCAAAAGAGGGGGGTCCCCATTTACAATGGGGCGATGGTGTGAAAACTTCACAACAAGCTCATAACCTTCTACTGGTTTTCAAGAGTTTGAGTTCATACATTTTTCCATGATGCTCTGTAGTTATTTTGTCAAAGCGAATCTTCTATTTGTGACTCTAGTTTTCTGACTTGTGCAAGGAATTCATAAAAATCTACTTATGTAACAGCATTATGAGCTCTTAAATTGACCGGAATAGGATCTAATTTAACAATTCATAATATTGTTTTACTTCAGGCCTGAAATTTCCGGTTTAAGAAACCATGTACATTTCCTTACAAAAATCCCTTCAAGGAATCCCTACACAGCTATTCAGAAATTACACACATCTACATTTCTTTTCAGTCTTAACAATTCTAGACAATGTTTAATGTCTTATTCATTGGAAGAAAAACAAACAAGGGATAAAAGGGCTGTTCATGCCTGAATAAACACGTTGGAATTTTCAGAGACAACTGTAGTTACTTCCTCAAGTCGCTATTTCCTCTTCATCCCTTATTTCTACCATTCCTTCACTATCGCAATTTCTTTTTCCTTCCTTCCATATATGCGTATAACATGAGAATGACTCCGTTTAAAGCCGTTTCCCAAATTTCATTTAATTTCCTACTGATTTCGTTGCATTCTGCTTGTGTTTCCTCCTCCACTATGCGCATGTTGTGACATTTCACATTTGTCCCCAATTTCATTTGATTTCAACTCATTTTAATGCGTTGGTAGTCAATATTAAGTCGCTTCCTAGTGAAATGGAATGAAATGTCTTTCAAATGCCTCCAAACTCCTTTCAAATTAATGAGGTTCGATACCAAATTATCTCCCTCGTGCCATGAATAAAGGAAATGCAAATATCTTACCTTGCTTCTCACTAATGAGGCAGTTTAAGGTTATTCAAGCGGATAATACTTTATATTTAATATTTTAGTAATGTGAGGATTAACAGCTATCTTTTCCTTTTAATTTAAAATTAATTACTTTCTTAAGTATGTATTAAACGAGTTCTTATATATATTCACTTATAAACTCATAAGTTTTTATGCATTTTTTTGACATAAATTGAATGAGTACATGTACACACAGATATATATATTGCTCAGTTTGCTTACCTACAAATTTTTGTAAGCATTACTTAGTCTAATTAATTTAAATAGAAGATCAACTTGATTTCTATGATGAGACCTCAATATTCACATGTTCACCTTCTTATTTAAACTTAATTGGATATAGTTATTCTGATTTAAATGATTTGCGTAAGGCAATAGAATAACCCTAGCATCCAACTGACCCTCTAGGTGACACCATAGAGACCTAGTCCTTGGCTGCACAACTAGGTCCAAACCCTATACATGGTACTTTCCATGGATTCTAGGATATTTAGCTAAAAACCCTAGTTGCGCAACTTACCAAGTGCTTCAGATGGCAGTTTTATCCTTATTTAGATGTCACACCATCTTCTTGATGATGCTCCCTCTCCTTGCTTGGAGGGCAACAGATAAAATGTAGTCAGCTGACATCTTATAAACTTGGAGAATATTCATAATCATGTTCAAAACTATAAAGTGCGCACTAGCTTATCAATACACGTATAAGTCCAAACCCTATACATGGTACTTTCCATGGATTCTAGGATATTTAGCTAAAAACCCTAGTTGCGGCACTTACCAAGTGCTTTAGATGGCAGTTTTATCCTTATTTAGATGTCACACCATCTTCTTGATGATGCTCCCCCTCCTTGCTTGGAGGGCAACCGACTCCTGCATCCACTTGCACACAGATAAAATGTAGTCAGCTGACATCTTATAAACTTGGAGAATATTCATAATCATGTCCAAAACTATAAAGTGCGCACTCGCTTATCAATACACGTATAAGTCCTGAATCCTATGCATTTGACCAATATCAATTTCATCATTCCACATTAATGTAGTATATCACAATTGAACCACTTGTTCATCATTGCAAATTCAAAACATTTAAAAGCATTGCATTATTAAATCATTGTGCATCTGTCAAAGTAAAACATCATAGCAAAATACCATAGCAAAATAGGGGAGTAACACTGATCCATCCTTGTCCTCTAGGACTTAAATCAAGGTTTACAACATGGATATTTTCTTTGATTGTCTAATTTGAATTTGCTTAGTCTTCATTTTCGGTCGAAGCTAAGATGCTTGCTTATTGATTGTTTGTTGCCTTTTTATGGATTTAATGATCACATGTAATTGGCCCCAAGAACATTATAACCATCCAATCAAGATTCATTACACTATGTTGCATCGACATGTCATTACCCATTCACACTGTCCCCCATGTCACCTTCCATGTGTTTGTGGGTCCCAATATGGTGAGAGTTGTGTAAGTCCCCCATATGCACACAAGCATTGCTCTCTTACATTTTTAGCCTGTAAGCAAAATTGATGCAAGTTTAAGTTGTTTATACTTTCCTGTGTAACCTTCTACTATTGCGCTCTCCTACTTAAGTTCATAATTATTCAAAATTTAAGCTCGAATCATTGTGCATGCTTGATCCTTCTAATTGATGGTCCAAATTATATTATATGTGCATGTTCGAAAATTTATATTGCTAGCAGCTTATTTCTTAACTTGTTATAGTGCATGTAAACCAGTAATTTGTTGGCCACTTGCAATTCTTCCAATGCATGAAAATCTGTTTTAAATCCAATTCAATGGGCGATTGGATCCATTTTAATATTATTTTTTGTATTCTTGGGCTTGTTGAATATTACATTGTAGAATGGTTTATTATATAAGCCGAAGAATAAAATAACCAATCCTAGTATGTATGAACAAACTCCCAATGACCTACAATCTACAACCTATGTGAAACAATTTATGGCAGAGGTCTAATGATAGCCAGTAATTACAGATGTAAAACTAACATGTATCCCATAATCCTAACATATATTCTAAAATGCTAACATTGATCTATATTAATCTACTAACCTCGCTTAATGACTAAACCAGAAATACTTACGAGTTTATCTCTAAACTTGATAAATTTATCTTTATCAAGTGGTTTAGTCATAATGTTTGCAATTTGATCCACTACGGGACAATAATATGGATAAATGTCTTTGTTATCAAACAACTACCAAATGTAATGATGATGAACTTCAATATGTTTAGTCTTGACATGATAGATTGGGTTCTTCACCATCTTGAGAATGCTTTGGTTCTCATAGAAAAGTGATGTTGGTGCAGTTTGATCAAATTAAATACCAACCAATAGCCTTCTTAACCACATTGCGTCACAACCTGTATTGAGTATTCCCTTATATTTTGCTTTATTGGAAGATAATGCAATTGGGTTTTGAAGGTTGTTTACTCCTTTCCAAGGGTGAAAATGTAACCTGTTGCAGGCTTACTTGTATCCACTGATCTAGCCCAAGTATAGCTGGTATATCTTACTAGCATGAAGTTAACAGATTGCTCATATAAATGCCAATTTCAAGGGATCCTTTGACACATCAAAGGATTCATTTTGTAGCTTGTCAATGTTGCTCGAGGTTTAGACACGAAACAAGAAAGACAATTGATTACAAAGCATAAGGGTCCTCACATCCTCACAACAAACATGCATAAAATTTATCAAGTCCTCCCAATGAACTTGTCACAAGACCATACACTTGTCAAAATGTAGGTAATACCAACAACCAACATGCAAAGGAACAAGCGGGTGGTCTAAACACATGGCATAAAAACTTGCAACAACTCATTTGGCAAACACGCAAACCAATGCATAAACAATAGTCACAACATGACTATTAATGAAAATCGTGAAGCTAAAACATTGATAAGCACTCAAAAAACAAACACAAGCACGATCTATGCATCCCATGATACACAGTCAGAAACACAATGTTGATAATAAACAACTCAAGGAAAATGAATGTGTGGGCCTTACATAAAGAGACTAAAGTCAAGCACAAATGACAAAAGGTCAATAGATTGCATTAAGCATGATCGATGTGTACACGACTCACTTGAAAAAGACTATATATATCCAAATGGAGCCTCAAGATATCCCTAAACAAAAACTATGCAATGTCGTCCATGAGACTCGGTAAACTCTAGACAAACTGTGTATCAAAACAAAAATACATGCATCTCTTGAGCACAAACAATAGTGCAAATAAAAGATTTGTTTTGCAAAAGGAGGTTGTATGCTTAAGACATTAGCCTTCAAAAATCAGGCTCAAAATTTAGGAGCTCAGTAGTGAAGGAGGTCAATTTGGGTTATGCATTTTTTGGCGTTAGCATGCCATCATTGTTAACTTTGGCAAGATTGCCACTAGATTTAGAGGTTTGTTAAATGTAGTGGATCTCAGTAAATGAAGAACCTTCACCAATTTTAGTTGCACCTCTAAATGTAGAGGATCCTTGCTAGAAATAGTGAAATCGCCAAGATTGGTGGAATTGCCAAAGGGGCTGGCATATTTGGCTAGTTGCAGTCTTGTCACCAACTATAGGGGTGATTGCTAAATATACCAGAGGATCAACTATTGTTACTACCACCAAATTTAGAGCAAGAATTATAGTTTTATAAGGACATACAAGCCTCTTTCAGATGGGTCTCTACCCAATTAAAATGAGTCGTAGAATATCAAGTTCTATGACTTGTTTGGAATGGGTTTGTAGTTATACAAAGGCTGGCATTGCCTTGTGATATTTGTGGGGATGAGTGGGGATTCGTTGTTTGAAAGCACCCCACATCATAGTTTGCAGTAATGGTATGGGTACTCTAACCTTTTAAACTCCAAGAAAATTTAAGAAGATAATAAAATTCTTTGTATAGCTCCTTATGGCCCGTGCCACCCGTGCCTTTGCTTATGCAGGAAATAGTTTGCTTGTATAGAGAAATTATCTATGGTATAGTTTGTACAATGGTGTGTCAATAATATTGAATATTCTCTATGGTATGGTTTGTATAATGAGGTAGTTTGTGTGCTCCAATTTTGACAATTTGATGGTCGATCTATAGGTTCTTGGGCCTTTTGGATATAATGGTAGGGTCAAATTTGACCTAAAATGCTTTGAAAGATTAGGTACCTGCTAGATCTGACATGCACCTTTAAAATTCAATTTCTTGTAGATCTAGCCTCCAATGCCCAATTTGTATGCAACGAAAGGCAAAGTTGACTTTCTTGTATGCTATGAACCCAATGGTGAGCTTAGTTTTTACATGCACTGATCTATCTCAACTTTTCTGATTCTCTAGCATCTAGATCATCCAAGGATGCAAGAGAAGAACATACCTGACATTAAGAACAAAACAAGCTTTTAGGAGCTCTCTTGCTTTGGTACCAGGTAAGATTTGGTGATGGAAACCACGTGAGACTAATAGACTGAAGTCAAGCACAAATAGACTAGAAGATAATAAATTGCTATAAGCATGATCAATGTGTATAAGATGAAGAAATTCTCATATGAGAGCAAGAGGTAGATACATATAGATACATCACCAAGAGATGTGAATATAGAATCAAATGAAGTGCAATATTCAACACCAAGAGATGCGAATGTACAATCAAATGATGTACACCTTTAATTTGAAAATGAATGTTGATGTGAAGAGCCTGACCCGGCTCGTCTATAACTTAATAGATTTGCAATCATAAACAGTAAACTTTGCCAAACTGCACTCTTTATTTTTTAAAATGAACATAGAGTTTACAATTCACGAAAACATCATTTCCAGCTTATGGCTTATTAAAGAAAAACGTCTGGCAATTGCAATGCATTGATTTAATTAAAATTACTCAAAGAAAAGAACCTGATTGGCTGCCAAGCTGACAGTATAGGAGCGGCAGCCACATTGGTGTTTGTATCCACAAGAAGTATCGCGGAATTCCTCACGCGAAGGTCTGCAAGGTGACTGAAATCAGTCACGCGGCTTATATCTGCTGCCTTCCACGGTAGTTACAACCCATAAAGCAAGGTTCCAATGAAAGGCGAAGTTTCAATGCCAAATTCTCCTGCAAGCGCCCAGCAAACAGTATGGTCACGCCTTTCCATTTACAATGGTCACGTGATTTCCCAGCAACAGTATGGTCACGCGACTTCCTTCAATGTCCACGCTACCCTTGGTGAATCGTGTGGTCTGCAAACAATAGGTGACCCACGATAACAACCAATGTTTAAGGAGATTTTCTTCAATATCCGCGGCCAGCATACATCACTTCAAACTTCAATCAAACCCTACGGAATCAGCGATATGGGCCTCTTGTGCAGGCCTCAGTTCAACTATAATGAATTCTCCAGAATTCTTCTCCTTCCAGTAACAGGCAGACAGTAGGGAGGAAGAAAGATCAATTGATTTTACCTCAGCAATCAATTGAATATCAGTCCAAGGAAGAATCAGTCTTCCAGAACCAATTTGATCCTTATATATCAGCAAGGGCTCAGATAAGAGAGACAATTCTCACAACCAAGTTTTTAATAAAATATAATCGATGATCAACTTCACAAATAAGCCCGAATATATAACTTCTTGAATGCAAGAGTTTCTAAAAACCAATTCCAATTAACCAGTCTTCAAAACGTCAACTTCTAAAAGTATTATAATAATAAGTTATTATTATTATAATACTATAGTCACTTTATTAATTAATAACATGTTGTCATTAATTAATATTAATTATACCTTTGATGACGATTCCTGCATCCACTGTAAGAATAGCTGATCAACCTAGTCTTCAACTGCCTCGCCAGAAGTAGTAACTGGCCTCCAACTGACTTACTATAAATAGTAAGTCCAAAAATAGAAAGTCCAGAAATAGAATCTGAACACTGAGACCCTCAAAACAAACTGTCAACTCACGAGGGTCGTGCTGGTGAGTTAACCATATTCAGGTTCCCAGAACCTGCTAATTCGGGGACATCACAGTTGAAACTTCTTGTCTTAATGCTCCCTCTAGCTATTGTTGGGTTTCTTATAGCAAATGGTGAGCAATTAGAGTGCAACAAGCCCATTAATGTATGCACTATGTTGCCTTTGAATTACCAACAAATATAGCAGTGATTCTAAATCGTCATTCGAGCCACAAACCCACAATTCCAAATTTTGAGAAAATCAAATTCTAAGATTCGATCCTACAAAATCTAAAAGTAGTAATTCGAATTTTCACAAGAAGAATTGAATGTGCTAAACCTCTTTCTCAACAAATATTTAAAACTATTTCTCCATCTCTAAGCCTATCAACCTAATTGCATTCTAGTTTTGAGAAAAGATTTTCCTTATATTTGTATCATTCTCCAATGAAGGTTCTCATCACCATGGATCCATCAACCATTCGCAGAGCTAGGAGAACTATACTCTTATACAATAATGAAACGAAGATCATTAAATTGAAACTGCAACATGATTCATAGACACACACAAATACTAGATTATTTTCTGGTATAGTGTTTCATTGTATTGCATTGGTTTTATAAAAGCTTCTATTGATTAATCCCCTGAACTACTTAACAAGAAATTCATGCACACAACTAACCTAAATTACCACACTCTACAATATAATACTACCAATGTTATTCAACATGCTAACATTATTATTATTTTTGCTCCTTCACACTAACATTATTTTTCACTAACATGCAAACTTTATTTTCTAACCTACTAACTATACTATAGATGTAATATATAATCCCAACTAAATAAACTACCACCCATGGAATCATGATGTCATTTGAACTATATAAAATGTGAGGAATAAATAAAGAGGGGTGCCTTCCTTTGCTTCCAAAAATTAACTAAGTGAAGAAGAGGCAACATCCAATTCTCCTAAGCCTTTAAGTAAAGCCCACAAAGCACAAGTTGAGCTCCATCAAGCTTCAAGCTGGTAAAAAGGAGGAAAATTTCCATTCAAACAGCAAGGAAACTAATACAAGCTCCAATAGCCCATCCACATGTAGATGGGAAGTATGTCATTCCATAGGAAGGGTACCTACAACCCTCAAACAACAAATTGTGAAAGAAATAATTTCTTAAGGTTATCCAAATCTTCAAACTCCACTAGAGATCCTCTTTAGCTTTTCCTATCACTTTTTCCATTCCTAAAAATAGAATAATTCTTAACATAGTGTGTTCCCTTTCCTATAGTGGAGATCCCCTAACTCAAGAAGAAATTACTCAAACTCAACCCCAAACCCCAAGATGTCAACTAAAAAATTCAATTAAAATAAATAAAAATGAAAATTGCAAAAATAATATAAAAGAATCCAAAGATGCTGAGAGCATTTTTCACTTAAGTAGAAACTCAATTTCTAATTTAGGAACTGAAAAATCAAATAGAAATAACTAAAGGGAGTTAAATCCCGAAATTCGCTCAAAGTGTTAAATAAAAAATAACATTCTTTCCAACCTTATCCAAGAAGAATGGAAATCACCCAAAGTTCATATTGAGGACAAACCACCTATGGAGATGTGAGTAACACACAAGAGACACAAGGTCACTAACTAGACCAAAGAGACTAGGCAAACTTGTCAACACATGGAAAGAGGTCTCAAACTTCAAATAAACAAAGAGAGAAGTTAAGTAACATCTATGTTGTTCTCCACATATCTTGCATTGGCTATAATGCATATCCAATTCAATAACAAAGATAATTGTGGAAGCATAATTAGGCCAATATATTAAGATGTTCATAAATATGGAACTCAATGGTATATATAATATATCAAGCATGATATTGCACACATCATCTCTAATCTACGCAATCTCAATTATTGAATAATGCAATTGTAATTAGTTCCTCCAGCAATGTACAGGTGATACTCTAATCAAACTTATACAATGCACAAAATGGCATCTTATTAGCTAAGCATGGCTCTAAACCATATATATTAATGCATGTAAATAATCATGAACCAACAATGAATACCTAGTGTAGGTCAGCACATACATAGTTATAATGCCAGAAATCCAGTGCATACATCACAAGATAATCCCTTTACCAAATAAGTCCTAGAAACATGTTCGTACACAAACATTGATAAGAGAATCAGGATATGGCAGTAAACACACATGGGTGGGCCATACATTTTGTTTCTATCAACAACTTTCATAGAAATTAAAAGTATTTTATGCCTTTGACTCCTTTGCTTTTTTCTTCTCTTGTATTTACTTCTAACTGATATTTCTTTGAAGGACAAAATGAACTTTTCCTTTACTAATGTGGCTGCATATGATTTACTTTTGGCTAGTAGGTTCAATTGACTAATCAAATTGAAATTTTACTAACAATAAATTTGGCAATTTGTAGGCTTTTGGTATTCCCAATAACGAGTTCCAAAGTTAAATGCTTGTCCCAACTCTTAATGGTACAAGTGACTTCTATAATTTTTAAGCTTTTTGTTACCATGGTGCAGGATGGTGATGGTAAGTGCTATTAAGTGGGTGGATGAGGTTATTGCAGATGCTCCTTATGCAATCAATGAAGAGTTTATGAACAAATTGTTCAATGAGTATAAGATTGATTACATCATACATGGAGATGATCCGTGTTTACTTCCAGATGGCAGTGATGCTTATGCTCTTGCTAAGAAGGCTGGACGATATAAACAGATAAAGCGAACAGAAGGTGTATCGAGCACCGATATTGTTGGTAATGGCAAACACCTTTCTAATCATATTTGATAGTTTTTCAGTTTTATTTTATGTTTGAAATAACTGAAATTTTGTTTGTAGTACCAATATTAGTATTCTCCTATCTCAATTCTCTGTGTTTAATAATATGGCCCTGGATTATGTTTAAGGCTACCTGTTTCCCAATTGTCTGTCCTTGTTTGAGTGAGAATTTGACAACTCTTTGTCAGCTTGACTAATGGCAAATTTAGACATATTCTGCGACAGAACCAGTAGGCCAAGCTATTAAAGCTCATTTGCTCCCCAAATTACTATTCTCTCAGAATAATGAATCCTTTGGTGATTCCTTGTAAGTAAGCCAGTATTAATTTTGAGAAGCATTGTAGTGGAGCTATTTTAGTGCAGAACTTATTTTGTGTAAATAAGAAACATCATAGAAACTGAAAAAACAAAGTCCAAAAACATCTTTGTAGTCAGATGGTGGTAGTTGGAAGTTGCCTATGCAGCAGGTCACTAAAAAACAGAGGTGGACGGCGTAAAATGAAATGCCAAGAGCAAAGCCACTCTGATTTCTGAAACTCTTATTTTAGATATTTTAACTGTTACCAAATCTAGGATATGGCGTGCCAATAGGACCATGGAATTTTGGCAGCCCTACAAAAGGCTAGTGTGGAAAATATTTTTCAGATGTCACACTAAGCAGTTACAATTTGAATCTATTTAGCTTTTATGGTGCCCGGCTCTGATAGGGACAATTGAGCCAATCAGCAGATCTGCATCATGCACATACCAGGTGATTTTACTGGGGTTTTAAAAGTCACTCTTTTGGGCTCTTGGTTTAGAAATCAATAAATGAGTAAAATAACCTTTAGATTATGCAATTTCAGAAGGATTATGCCATTTAGATTTTATGTCAAGGCTCAAGCAGAATCAACTAGTGTGTTGTGGATCTGTTGTCATTTGGTTGGTTTCCGTTTTATCCAACTTTTTAACCTACTCACCGTCTCCATTCCCAGGGATTTTTCTCTTGGAATCTCAATGACCAGGTGCAAGACGAGTTCGATTTTACTTATAGGCAAACTTTGCTTCAATTAGATGTTCTGTGTAAACTTATGGGGATAGAAGCTGCAAGTACTATAATACATTTGGTGTATTTATATAGATTCCCTTTTCATATTTCAGGTTGGAAATTAGGTTTCATGTAATCCAATTTTTACTCGGACAGTCTCATTATTTGACAGTTAAATTTATAAATTCGGAAGATTGGTTGATAAGTTTTTCTTGCTGAGCTTTTGTGGAAAACAATTTTCAGTTTATAATATATAGTGACATTTATATCAATGCTCATTTCCTATTGCTATTTTGCTGTGCAGGTCGAATGCTGCTTTGTGTCAGAGACAGGCCCAACAGTGACAGTCATAATCATGCTTCTTTACAACGACAGTTTAGTCATGGGCACAGCCAGAAGACTGAGAGTGGTGGTACTTCAAATGGAACTCGAATTTCCCATTTTCTCCCTACGTCTCGTCGTATTGTGCAGTTTTCCAATGGGAAGGTATATCATTATGAATTTTAGTACTAGTTATCTTTAGCTATCTCAGTTAACATACCTTGCTCCTTATAAAATTATTAAACTATCTGTCATCAAACATTTTCTCATGCATACTATGATCTGACAGGAAGCTGAATATTCATTGACGCTGCATTTATTTGATATATCCCGTATTTTGCCTTTCGTGCTTGTCTGATATGCTAATCCCCTGCAAAGAACATTTTTGTCTTGAGAAGTTATTGATAGTATCTAGTTGATGATTTGATACATTATTTGTTTCTTTACTTGAGTGAACCCTCTTGTACATCAATCCTTTGTATGATTATAGATCCACGAGCTATTTATTGTTATTATAATAAAAATCACTTAAGTTTTGAAGCATGTAATGAATTACTAGATTCAGCTGCCAGGGTACATCACTGGCCTTTAATTTTTAGTGTTTATGCCTGAAATCTACTATTGTGTTTGACTCTACAGGGTCCTGGACCAGATGCATGCATTATTTACATTGATGGTGCTTTTGATCTTTTTCATGCTGGACATGTGGAGGTATTGCAAGTAGAGTGCTTATTGCATATGGTCTACTTCTCATTTTGTGAAGTTCCAATCTGAATAATGCTTATATTACTCTAATTTATATGTCAGCAGTAAATATACTCCATTTCAATTATAAATCAATATTCTGCGTTGAGAGTAATAATTGACAGCCTTGCTCACTAAGAAATGATGAGGAAAACAATCGCATAAGAAAAGCAAAAGGTTAATGAAAATTATTTTTACAAGGAAAAGACAGCTCTGGTTGACAATGAATTGTTGGCCAATAGAAAGATTAGGAACCAATTGTTGATTGCAACAAGGTCAGTCATTGAATGTAGAGTGCTGGCTGGTGATGAAACATATCTATGCTGAGATGAACCCGAAATGCCAGTGCAGAACTAGAGAGGATAGGGTGGCTTGTAAGAGGTAGGAGAATTGGATAAAGTGAACAACATTTTGAGCCTGATAAGGCTATCTATCTATCTATCTATAAGGTGGTGGAAATAGGGTTCAGTGGTCTAAACATGCAAACTAGGAATCAAATCCACTCACATCAACTTACATAAACAAATGATCAATAGGCCCAACTTGAAACCATTGGGAGAGTTGGATGCAATGATTGAGTTATTCTTCTTTGACTTTTGGTATTGATTGGATAAGGTAGAATGAGAAATGATGTAAGAACTAGTGATTTTGACAAGCAACATCGTAAACTGATAGGTATAGAATTGTAAATCAGAACAAAAACTTAGATTTGGAAATGGGATGCAGAGAGGAACCTGTGTTTGAAATTTGGGCTCAAAATAGGACTATGGAGCTTGGTACCATGGTCCAAACATGTGTCAAATCTGGTCTCATAAGCCTTCAAATTGCCTTCCCTCCAAATTTCAGCCAAAAAGTGTCGAACATTGTTGTAATTATGACATAGTCCAAAGGTTTTCGTCTGTTTTGAATTTGAGATTGTGTATCTCTGTTTGCACTTTTTAGATCTACCACTCTCTTTCTTCAAAGCTGTCATTTGCACCCTAGAGAGAGAGAGAGAGAGAGAGAGAGAGAGAGAGAATGGTGTTGGGCAGGATAGGGGCTTGCCTAAGTCAAACCTTGGGTAGGAATTAACCTCCCCTAAGTCAATGATGTATAGAAAAGAGAGCTTACCCTTGTAGGGCAGAGGCTAAATCTGGAATAACATGCTGAATTGACAATGTTATACCTTTGCCTTGAATCTTCTTGCCTTGAAGCTTCATGAAAGGTTGATCTTGCTAGGCAGTTGTTGATGTGAGTTTTATGTTACTACAACATGCAGAATTGAATGCCTAGTATTCCAACTGAAACACCAAATTTCCAACTCTCTTGATCAAGGACGCTCATATGCTAAACAATGTACATGGATTGTGTGATCAAATGAGACGACCCCAAGGTTTTTTCTTAATTGTGGACTTAACTCGATTGTAACGATATGATATGCTGGTTATCACAAAGTGACTTACGCTTTTCATTCAATGGATGTTAACTACTTCAACCACTTCCGACCAAACAAACTGCAAAGAGATTGGTTTTAGAAAGCTAATCTAACTCTAAGAATGTATGACAATGTTGATGATGGGGTGAGCCTCCAACCAGTCTTTGCTTCGTCATGTCAACTAGGCACAAGAGGGTGCTATCTTCCAAGGATGCGGGAATGGTTTTCACATTGTCAATACTCATTCAAATACCCAATGAAGGTGCAATCTAAATAAACATTTCCAATAGAAGTTAAACACTTGCAATTTAGACCCAGACTAACCTTGCATTGTTACTTACAATCAGCAAGTACCAAAGGGTATGGACACTACCTCCTCCATTAATCACCAATCAACAATATCTTCCATTCATTTACTTATACTTGTACTTAACATGAAATAAAATCCTACTCTAAGTGAGGAAATGTAGAAATCATGTAATACTCCAAACCTCACAAACATTCACCATGAAAACCAACAATGAAGAAGGAATAATTTTGGTAGTATTATGACAACAATTTTGACAAGTCTCTCCCTTAGTTAATGTAAACTAATGAGTTACAAATGAGAAGGCCTTAGCCTTTTCTAGTTGTTCAATTACAATGAGCGGCTAAGATCAATTTTAAATCAAGGGCCAAGATTTAGCCAACACAACCCTAATCTACCTAACAGCTACAAGCATTAAATGTTTGCTCAATTACATTAAAACACCGTCATGTGGGCTAATAGGAAAATTACATTGCTTCCAAGAGCCAATAAGAAAATAGATTAGGTATAACCACTAGATAAAGGGGCACCAATAAATGGGCCAATCAGAATGAATCACCCTTGTGGGCCAATTTGAAAATTATAATGCTTTTATTGACCAATCAAAGAATAGGTTTGGTAGAGGCATTAGATGTCTTACACATGTACACTTGACATGATTTGATTGGTTGATCTTTGACGCGTGCAAACTTGAATTTTCTGATTGGCTGAAGATGAGTGGGCTCCACCTTAGCATGCTTAATAAATACCTTTTGATGGTGGGAAAATATCTCAACATTACCAAGCTTTCAATTCTGGTGGCTCCTATTCTCAAATTGTTTCATCTTCATGCTGTCTTATCTACCCTTGGAAATCTTCTCATTGCATTTGTTTGAACTCACACTTGTACTTGAAATTTTGATGTCTTCACGATATCTTGATCCTAATCTCCTCGTTGACATCCTTTCAAACTTGTACTTTACCTTGCACTTGTAGAAGTGGTGTAAGTGTGGCATGTAGTTGTACCATCCATTGAACTTGGATTTCTGGAGGAAATTCAAGTTTGCATAAGTTTCTCCATTTGCTTGTAGACTTAGTCATGACGTTGTACTTGCACTTTGAATTCATCTTGAATGCCTCAAACTTGGACTCGGATTTGCATCATGTTGGCTTGATCTTCAACTTAGAATCACCTTGTTTGATTGAGGACCAACTTGTAGCTTGCTGGTGCATGAAGTCTTAAGTTCATTCTGTCTTTAGGTGCCTTTGCCTTTGACTTTGAGCTTTATCCTTTGTTATTTCCCACAATTCTTCCACCTGCCACACAACACCTTATATTAGATTTTTTCATTTTAAATTTATGACATGGTTATTTACAAGGATTCAACTAATCTTCATAATTCAGGAAATATCAATGAAAATCATCTTATGGAAATCTGATTGAACACAAGATTGTATGATCTTCGTCATTTGTTGATAATCCACTCACTAACCATATTTCCAAGACATTGAATGCACTATAAAAACCTTACCAAAGATAGGATACGTTGCTGCTGATGACAGATTAGAAGCCCACTACTATAGATCTTTAAAGAAGCTGGTGCTTTTAGTCTTTGTTAAATTATGATTTTAAATTGTAAAAATAATGAATTACATCATTCCTTGTAAATAAGGCTGGGTCTAATGTAATTCACCTCCTACCAGCTTGCTTTTATGTCTGAAATGATAATTCACAGCCCCCTCTCTGTTCTGATTGTCTTGGATATAGCAGCCCAGGCTTGTCTATCTTGAGGATTTTTTTGCAATGTTTCTTTCAATTCCCAGCTGCCATGATGTAAAGATTCATATTTCCACTCCAAGTCTGCAATCAAAGTGCTCTGATCTGCTTGCGATGATGGTCTGTATGCCTCTGATCAAGCCCAGCTACTTAGGAAATTAGTAATTGATTTTCCAAACCAGAATGATTGAAGTTTGATCTGCTCCAAAGGTTCGATCTGTTCCAAAGGTTCGATCTTCTCTTGAGGGGGTAATGCGGTTTGTATTGTGTCTTGAATGGAGGATTTTGATGCCTTTATAATTGGCATTAAACCCAAGAAGGATGCCTCCTTATCCAGGCCGACCTGACTGGGAAGTATATGAAAAATATTTTGTTTAATTAAAGTCGCCCCCATCCAGCTAAGTCGCCTATATTCATTTAAGAAAACCACCCCTCTCCATTATGATTAAAATCGCTGCCCATTCTCAATGAAAAGACGCACCCCATCATTAATTTGGATCGCACCCATTGGTATTTGAAATCGCTGCCCATTGATATTTATTTCAAATTATATTTATTGGGCATTTAACTTAGGCCTTCTTGTTTTATTTTGAACCTCTTCATCCAATAAAGGATCACATCTCATCCATCAATTTTAAAACACATCTCCTTATTTAATGAAATCACATCCGCCTCAAACATGAATCACATTTCACCCATATCTAAAATTGAGCCTCTTCATTGGGGTTTAAAACAAGTTTCTAAAGTTTTGCATTTAATTTCAGACCCATCTTCATTAAAATGGGACCATTCCACCATTGACTCCATGTAATTCATTAAATGAGGATGCCCTGATTAAAATTGTTAAGTTTAAAAGAACCAGAATAACATAACAGATCACAGATAAATTAAGAGCACAAATACACCAGAGATTATCCTAGGAAAACCCTCCTACTCGAGGGAGAAAAACCCAGCCCCACAAAATGATCATCCGTTATTGTATTCTCAAAGATAAATACAATGTTTTCAAGCTGATGACTGTTAACTATTAACAGTTAAACAATAAGCCTTATTCACAGTTCAACACTTTTACTATGCATATACAACACATACAGTTGAGCATAGCCTGCATCACCTCTACAAATATGAACAACACAAAAGAATCTCCCAGATTACAATATGTCTCTCATAGATCATAATATGTAACATCCATCACAATCAAAATCTAAAACAATAATAAGCAAAAATCATATAGTCTGTAGCAGACACGGTGATGTCAAGAGCTGCAACCGTAAAACTTCACAAGCGCCTTCAAAAATTTGTAGTCTCACATCCACGATGATATCTATAGTGAGCCCCAAAGCATACTCTACACCATGCGAACTTGAAACCGCTGGAAGACAAGAGGCCACCGCTCGGGGAACATTAGACACCTGGCGACAGTTACAAAGGAATGATCCATATCAACATTCATGTGCACCATGTCTTGAATAAACATTCAATATGGAATAATGAATATGCACTATGCCGCTGACAAATGAACAACTCGACAATGAAGGGAGAGACATAGTCTTGGACGGAACCAATGATAGAATGAACCAACGTCATCCAGCTATGTCCATGTCACTTTATAAACACGAGCCACTTGACCACGACATGAAACGGTCCCAGCTCACTAAAGATACAACTCTCAAATAGGATAGAGAGACATGAACAAAAGCTCTCTCGCAATTACATAAACATTAATACTCCCTCTTAGCAAGAGAGAGATCATTCATATATCTTGCCATCTCTTGACATTACAGGTATAAGAAGCTGCAACCAAAGGGTGTCAATAACAAAATCTCATCACAGATTTCCTCAACATAATATTGTCATCTCAACATGATATTCACCATGGTTACTCCCAGAGGGTGAAAGAACTAAAAGCTAAGTCATAGATTCTCTCACATGACATCCACCATGGCTACTCCCAGGGGGTGGATCCACCATAGCTACTCACAGACAGTGGAACAAGGGCTTTCACCTCAAACTTCTTTCGCAAAGAAGAATGCATTAACAAGGGATTGCACCTTGAACTTCTCCCTCACGAAGAACTCATTAACACGGGATCACACCACGAACTTCTCCCTCACAGAGAACTCATTAACAAGGGATTGCACCTCGAACTTCTCCCTCACAGAGAAGAACTCATTTACAAGCTATTGAACCTCAAACTTCTCCCTCACAGAGAAGAACTCATTAACAAGCTATTGAACCTCGAACTTCTCCCTCACAGAGAAGAACTCATTAACAAGGGATTGCACCTCGAACTTCTCCCTCACAGAGAAGAACTCATTAAAGCACATAAAGATCTTCTGAATGCTGAGACTCCCTCTCAGCCGAGACTCCCTCTCAATAGGGTCAGCATATTCACTGTTTGAATATCACAATAATTAATTGACTCCAATGTTTGACCAAGCAAGGAGCTTTTGCACTCTCCCTCTGCCACACAAGCTCCCTCTGAATATCATTTCTTCCTCTTCGAGGAAACTAATCATAATGACAACTTGTATAGGATCTTCCTCTTTAATGAAGTTAGGTGTCACCAATTCAGTCGCATGGCTGCAAGCAACGTTCCCATGTTCATTTCTACAACCTGCTTGACTTTGCATGAATCTCTCATCATCCTGTTGCTTCTCAATCCGTCCTGCATATTAAAATAATATTTATATTCTATTAATGGCTATCTATTTATCTATTGTAATTTATTGTAAATATTAGAATCTTTCTAATGTTTAGTCTTCAGTTAGTTATAATAGAATGTTTCTATTCTTTACGATTGTTTCCTAAGGAAACACCGTTTATTCTTTTGTATATATAGATCTTTCAATCTCTGTTAATAACATCAAGAATTTTACCAATTACTTCCCGTAATATGGTATCAGAGCCTTGGTATTTTTTTTCGAAATAATTTTTCAATTAAAAAAATTCTTTCAGAATTTTTTAACAGTTTCTTGAAAAATTACATTGTTTTTCGAAATTAATTTCTTCAACCTCGGCTTATCTGCAAATTTCTCAGAACTCTGTGTAGGGCTTTTGGCTCTATTTGTGGCTCGTCTTCAAACCCAACTAGGGTTTTTCGAAGCCATTTTTTCTGAAAATTTTCGCAGGTTGCAATCTCTGGTGAATTCTTTCGATATTTTTTTGCAGGACGATAGTCTTCTGGCTTAAACGACCTCCTTCATGGTTGTCTCTTCGACTCTGCTGCCTTCTCCATCCAAAATGCGAGGCTTCTTTCTCTGCATTTCGCGTGACTCCTATCTGTGTTTGAGAGCCTCTTATGCAACTCCGTTTTTGGCGACAACAACGATTTCGTGGGCTTCTGCACTCTGTCGCTCCCTTTTCGACCCTCTATGGTCATCTTCGTCAAACCAATAGCCATTTTTTGACGTTAATCTGCAATCTTTTTGAAGGTTTTTCCAGCGGCTAGGGTTTCATTCTAAACTCTCAGATTATTTTCTGTCTTGGAAATCTAATTGGAGATTCCGTGTGGGTTTTTCGAGAGCTCAACTGAGTTGTCATCTGTTTTTTTTTGGGTGCCTCGCTTTTCGAGCCAGCGGATCCAGAATATGACAGTATATTCCTTTTGAGTTTTTCGAGCTCTCTTCTAGGTTCTATTTCTTTTTTTTTGCGTCTTCTGGCATTTCGCCTCAAACTACGTGCCTTCTCAGTTCTACACGTTTTCACTAAAATTCGTGCCATGGCATCACTGACAAATCTACAGTGACTGTCAATATTGCTCTCATTGCCAACATTCACAATGTGTTTGAACCTCAAACATACTCAAAGGAGGAATTCCAGAGTGGTAACAGGCCATGAATTCTGAACACCAGAGCCTACTGAAGAATCACACCTGGGTCCTTTCTGATCTTCCACCAGGGAAGAAACCCATTGGCTGCAAATAGGTCTACAAAATAAAGTATAAGTCTGATGGTACTTTGGATAAGTACAAAGCTCGTTTAGTTGCGAAAGGTTTCTCTCAGCATCAGGGCATTGATTATGAGGAGACTTTTGCTCTTGCAACAAAGACGAGCACTATCAGATTCGTCCTAGCCATGGCAGCTCAGTTTGGCTGGCAAGTCAATCAGATGGACGTCATGAGTGCTTTCCTGAATGGTGACCTACAGGAAGAAGTCTACATGACGTAGACTCCTGGTTTCAAGGTTGCTGGTAAAGAACACCAGGTACTCAGACTAGTGAAAGATCTCTATGGCTTGAAGCAGGCCCCCAGGGCATGGTACATGAAAATTGATAAGTACCTCAGTGATCAAGGCTTCTAAAGGAGTTCTTCAGACTCAAATTTGTACATCAAGACTACTGACAGTGACATCATCCTTCTGGTCATTTATGTGGATGATCTGATCATCACTGGCAGTTCGACATCTTTGATTCAGGGAATAGAGTTTATGCCAGTCTTTTGATATGACTGACCTTGGCCTCATGCATTATTGCCTCGGTGTTGAGGTTTGGCAGGAGCCTTCTGGTATATTCATTTCTCAGTCCAAAGCCAGGGTTCTGTTAGACAAGTTCCGTATGCAGGATTGCAAGCCTACATCTACACCTATGGAGAAAGGTCTGAAGTTATCAGCCAAGTCTGATTCTCCTCCAGTTGATGATACTACATACACGCAACTAGTAGGTAGTCTCATCTATCTCTCTGCTACTAGACCTGCTATCAGCTTCGCTGTTAGCTACATTTCACTGTTTATGACAGCTCCCAAGGCTGATCATTGGATGGATGCTAAGTGTGTGCTTGGTTATGTGAAGGGCACTATTGATTATGGAATTCTCTACTCTCGGAGTCCTAATCCTAGACAAAGTGGATTCACATATTCAAATTGGGTAGGCTCTGTTGATGATAAAAAGTCAACTTCTGGATATGTTTGATTCAGCAAATTTCAGCGCAGGAGGAAATGTAATTACAGATTTAAATCTCAGCGTTTTGAGTATTCTACACAATTGATGGTGATCAGTTGTCTCCTTTATGCATTCCGCAAAGGTTGGTGGAGTTACATTAAGCATTAGTGTGCGTAGAGAAAGGAGAAGAGCAGTGCTGCATGTTATAGAGGCCACGCGGCGAGCAGGAAGGGATTGTGGAGGATGGCAGCTAGTACATATTAGCCGCGGGTATCTTTCAAGTATTGCGGCCAGCAAGCATGGGGGTTTCAAAGGTAGATTGACATATATATATATATATATATATGTCTACATTGATCAATTACTATACTCATCGAATAAATGTTGCAAGTGAAATGTTATTATGATTTGTATTGGGTTTAGAAAATTCAAAGTGCTTTGATGTATTTGTCATTTCGGTTTATATATTCTGAAAAATACATAGGAAATATACATTTTGTTTTCAAAAAGAAAGCCTGCAAATTGCCTATTAGTGTGAAGTGTATTTTGAATTGAAATTTCAATTAAGAGCCAGGCAGGCTCTTTACATCTTCATTGCTTTAGCTTTGATCCATTGTCCTTTCGGGCAGCTGCATGAATCCTTGATTGGGATGCAACTATGTAGGAAGAGTCTAGTTCCTTGGAGAGGAACCACACTTGGGATCTTGTCTCTCCTCCTAAGGGAAGAAAACTTGTTTGGATCTATCAGACAAAATTTGCTTGAGGTTGGTTGGTCAATAAACATAAGGCGTGCTTGGTTGCCAAAGAATTCTCCCAGTTTCCCAAGATGGAGTACTTTGAGACTTTTGCACCAATCGCCAAATGAATTTCATTCAACTTTTGCTTTCTATTGATGCAACTCACAGTTGGAAAGTTCATGAGATGGTTGTGAAGAGTGCCTTTCTCTTCACTGACCTTCAAGAGGGGATATACATGGAGCAGCCACAAGGGTTCATTCACGATCCTTCACTTCTTTGCTATCTTCAAAAGTCTCTCTATGGTCTCAAACAAGCCCCTTGGGCTTGGTTTGCCAAGATAGACTCCTTCTTTTTGACAGTCGTGTTCACTCGTCATTTTGATCTGAATGTCTACATTTTGCAGTAGGACGATAGTGTCACTTTTTTGGTTCTCTATGTTGATGATTTCTTGATCGCAAGGAGTGACTCATCCACCATTCTTGCAATGAAAATTGCCCTTCATGATCGTTTCTTGATGTTAGACTTAGGTCTTCTGCACTACTTGGAAATTGAGATCATCACTCAATCTTCTTTAGAGATATTCCTTGCACAACCTAAGTATGCTCTTGATTTTCTCTCTAGATTTCACATGATTGACTATAAGCTCACACCCAATTTATTTGTCTCTGGGGTCAAACTTGAGGTTAAGTGTTCTTCACCTTTGGTGGATGGCACTTTATATCGATAGCTTATTGGTAGTCATATACTTGACTTACATGAGACTTGACATTTCATATGCTGTAGGCATGGTCTCTCGATTCTTGTAGGAGACCCATGAGATACACTGGAGAATAGTTAAGAGGATTCTTCACTACATTCAGTACTCACAGTTATGGGATTCACTATGCAGTAGGTGTGGTTTTTGACTTGGTGGGATACACAGTTTCAGATTGGGAAGATGATTCTTTGGATCAAAATTCTACTTTAGGATATTGCTTCTCTCTTGGTTTCGGTCCAATTGTTGGTCGGCAAGAAGCAATTTGCAATTGCTCTTTCATCTACAAAAGCTGAGTATCGAGGGGCAGATAATGCTTCAAAACATTCCTCTCTGAATTTGGCATTACAATCATTGTGACAACTAGAACGCCATAGAGATCTCTCACAATCTGGTCCATCTTTAGAGACCCATGAGATACACTGGAAAATAGTTAAGAGAATTCTTCACTACATTCAGTCCTCACAGTTATGGGATTCACTATGCTGTAGGTGTGGTTTTTGACTTGGTGGGATACACAGTTTCAGATTGGGAAGTCGATTCTTTGGATCAAAATTCTACTTTAGGATATTGCTTCTCTCTTGGTTTCGGTCCAGTTGTTGGTCGGCAAGAAGCAATTTGCAATTGCTTTTTCATCTACAAAAGTTGAGTATCGAGGGGCAGATAATGCTTCAAAACATTCTCTCTGAATTTGGCATTACAATCATTGTGACAACTAGAACGCCATAGAGATCTCTCACAATCTAGTCCATCATTAGAGGAGCAAACACATTGAGATTCATATGCACTACATTCAGGAGCTGATTCACGAGTAGGTCATTGATCTCAGGTACAGTCTAATAACATATGAGATTGCAAACATCTTTACCAAACCCTTCATTGAGAACAAGCTCCTTCACTTGCGAGCTTTGCTGGGGTTGCAATAGGTGTCCACTTTTTTTTTTTTTTTTTTGGGGGGGGGG
>MU224540.1:8374205-8386821 GCA_018584345.1 Thuja plicata | reverse complement strand
TGGGACCGTACTGTGTGGAGTCCTTGGTTACAACAGAGGGTTTGCCTGTGCGTTCGCAGCGCCTTCGGCCGTACTGTCACTGGCACCTCCGGCAGTACCGTCACCTTCGACCGTACGGTTCCCTTCGTGGTCTCAGTCCTCCACACGTGGTGTACGGGTCAAATCTTCAAACCAGTCTCGCTCTTCCTAAAGTAAGACCTATCTCAATCGTGTTTCCTCGAGTAGTTCCTCCCTACTCCGCACTCTCCGACGCTCCGGCGAAGTGAACTCTTCCCCGTCGGCCTCTACACCTTCCGTACCACTTCCGAGGTTCCCTTCGGGCAACCCTCCGGCAAGCTGGTCCTTGGCAAGTTGCCTCAACCTATACCGACGTTCACGTTGCTGCGCGGAGATCAAAGCCTTCTGTGCGGCCTCGCCTTCGTCATCTCGTGCCTTTTTATTTCTATCTTTATTTAAAACATTGGGCATAAATCCTTTCCTCACTTCTCTTCCCGAGTACGTCTAGGCAGCGGCGCCAGATGTTTACTTCACGGGTAAACTTAGTAATGCATAGACATAGTACAAGAAATACAATAAACATAGAATATATCATAGAATAATAAATACTTTCATTAATCATTCCAGACTGGCTAGTACATTTACACCATAATGATCATACAATAATATCCCCGTGTCCATCCTCCGAGAGGGTATATAAAGTACTCGAAGGGCCACGACTGAACCGTCGTGACGTAACTGTCTAACCTCTCGGTCACTAACGACTGAGGCTAACATAATACTTCATTAATATAATAACCGATACATTCAAATATACCGACAACACTCTCGTGATTGATTCTCCCTAGCCATTTGTCCCAATAGCTGAGACATCATATCCATCATAGTGTCAAATTTTCTCTCCATCTTGACACTGGGACTAAGAGACCTAGATTTTTCCTTCTCTTTCTCAGCCATGGTGTTTGCCAAGGTATCACTGACTCTAAAGTCTGACCTGTGAATTCCTCATTTGGTATAAGTTAGGTAATGCTGATTACTCATCCAAAATTGTATGCTGTTCACAGGATGGCAGGAATTGTCTGAGCTCTGATACCACTGTAATGGCCCAGCCCTGGATGTTTTTGCAAGTTTGAGTTTTTCCAAAGAAAATCTAATTTTTGAGTTTTTTGCTGTGTTTCTTGCTTTTTTGCGTTTTTTCAATATTTTTGTGTTTTGATGAATAATGCTTTGCAATACATAAAATAGCAAATGCTGATAATTGCTGATAAACTAACCAAGTCTAAATTGTAAACACCAAATTCTGATAAGTCTGATTTTATTTGAACTTTCAAACATACACAAGACCGTACTAGGAAGTGATAAAAGATGATGACAGATGTTGACCACAATTTGATGTAAATCTGATCTGTCAGTTTCAGATCTGATTGTAGATGCCTGAAATAATTGATTTTTTGGCAATGTCTGCCCACCTTGACCTCCCACGTCCAAGCTGGAGATTTTTTGGGCTTTGTATGAGGCTGTATGGCTTGGCAGAAGTGCTCTAGCTTCTGATAACTGCTGAAAAAACACTGATAAAATCCTGTAGATGCCCGATCTGCAAACAACTGTGAAGAAAATACAAAAATCTGCCCAAAGAGTCTCTGAAGACTCATGCCCAGCAGCAAATTAATCAGTGATGATCCTCTAAGGGGTGGTACGGCTGAATATAGGCTGGGAATTGTTCGGATCTACAATTCGTCTTCAATTCAATAGCCTGCTGCTGATAGCTTGAAACAATGTCTTTTCTCCTCCCAGATCGATCTATGATGAAATTCTCTTGTAGAATCACCCTTGGGTGGTATCTCACACCTGCAGACAATTAATCCTCTAAGAGATTTCGTTCTCAGAAGCCTGGATCTGTTGAAAACTCTTTACAGAGCTCTTCCACAATTGCACAAAGTCTGTATGCCTCCAAAATGGTTCTTGCTCTCTCTTTTAATTCATTTTTCCCTCCTTCAGCTAGTTCGAATTCCTTTAGGGTTTTCCCACCCTTTTTTATGAGCATAAAATAATATTTTATTTAATCAAAGTCCCTTCCTAGGGTTCGAACCTCATGAGGGGTTAGTATCCATCATGTAAATTTGGCCCCTTTATTAAGTTATAACTTAATTCATCACCTAGGGACTTGTGCCCATTATTTTAATAATTATTCTATCATAAAGTGGTTATAATAATCACTTTTATTATTAATTTATTAATACCAACTTAGGAAATAATTAAATTATTTTCAAATTATTCATAACTCGCTCATCTGGACCCCGATCTGAATTCCGTCTGATGGATCCTGTCCACTGATGTCGTCTGACCACAGCGAGCTAACTGATAGTCTTATCCTAAAATTTAGGAACTCTCCTAAAAAATAGGAATTGTGCCACAAGTCTCTAGGCTGATCCCGGAGTTCTCGTGGTGTGTCCCTGCCAACTCCCTATCCATCTCTAAAAAATAGGGATACCTCCTCAAATCTAGCTGACTGCCCAAAACTGTTCAAACTGGCTGCCCTGATATGTCTTCATAAGCTCCTGAAAGGGTTCCCTACACAATCTGCTGGCCTACAGGAACGAATTGATAGGCCAACCTCATCTGCTGATTGACTTGCCTAAGGAGGGGACATTACATTCACATTCTTGGGTTTCTCCTTTGAGCATTCAGCAGCAGTATGACCTACTTGAAAGCAACACTTGCATCTAAATGGAGTATTTTCTTAGTCTAAAACTTGATCCCATATTCTCTCATCTACCTTAAACCAAAATGTCTCAGGCAAGCCTTTAAAAGTGCCCAATTTAACTAGAATTTGTGCGGATCTATCATCTAGAATTCACCCAGCAGATTGCAAATCTCTTTAAAACATGTATCCATGCAGAGTTGAAGTGGCAAATAAGGTAACCTAATCCAAAATCGCATGAGAGAGAATTTAAATAATAGCGGGCCATTACCTAAGATAGATACAACCTCTATCTTCCACCTATTGATGTAATGGGATAAAAAGATCTTGAACACTAGGGTAAATCTCTGTAGATCCTTTTAGATTTTCTGGCCAAATTTTTGTTATCCACACATGCAAATCAGGTAGCTGTGGCTAATGCATTAACTTCGCATATTAGTTTATGATATGAAAATTTCTCTTCTTTTGTCATCTCCTACTGCAGAGCAAGGATCCGAACCTCACTTGAGCGGGGAATGAGATTCAACTGTTGCATTTGGGATCGTAACCCTGCTTTTGCATTTTTACCTTCCACAGCAGCCACATTGTTTGCCAGCTTAACCCATTTCATTTGCGACACCTCTGCCCTTGATTAATCAGATTTGCTTGCACAAACCCATTTACCACCATCATGACATATTTTGCAAGGTGTAATTGGTGCCTGATGCACTTCTGCACCTGACAAAAGGGGACCCAGTGCTGATCCCTCTCAATCTCCTGTCTGTAATGTCCTAACCCTGTTTGAACTAAAATGTTTTTGCACTTCTATACACAACTATATTTGTATTTTGTCAAACAGCTGTCGTGCATTCACTATAATGTTCCCAAACAATCTGATGTACTGCTGTGTGTAATATGATGTGAGTTGCATGTTATAGGTTTCAGCTTTGTGAACATTTTATTGCATAAAGATAATGACAAGTATAACATAAACAACATACATTCATGAGCAAGAAAAAATTAAGGAAATAAATATCAGACTTGCTTGCCAATGACAGAGGAAAATCTTGTTGTCTGACCTTTGTAATCAAAAGCAGACTGAGGTTGAGTCTGGGGTTACATAGAAAAGGTAACAGCTCAGAACTCTTGAGGGACACCTTCAGTTACAGAAAATTGCCAAATAGCATAAGCAATCATCCTCTTAAGGGCTATGGCCTGGTTCTTGTCATATATCACCAACAATCTGCTCTCCAATCTTCCAGAAACATTCCCAAAGGTCTGATATGAACTTGTAGAATAGTCTTAAACTTGCAGCATACAAAGATTACTACTGTAATTTTGAATACAGGCTAAAAACATTTATAGCAATAATGCTGATGGCTTAAAAATCATTGAATTGTCAACCAAATGGCATTGCAGCAATTAAGGCCACTGCTGTAGCTTCCCTGGACATGTAAAGAACAGGTTACATGCTTATCTATGCATATATGGACCCGACTTCGCTCAGCAAGTTATGCTCATGAAGGGAAGGGAGAAATCTTGTCAGCATTCAGCACATAATCAAAGAGCCATGCTACAGTTTAATCTGTTTCGCTCAAGTAATGACAACCCAAGTCTGAGAATTAAAGCCCTGCAACAAGGAAAGCCTTCGATATCCACTCTAAAGCCTTAGTATAGTAATGATCACCCAAAAAACTAACAAAATTAGTGGATTTCTCTTTAGATTAGCGGCCAGCAAATGCCCAGTTTGGATCACTAATAATACTCAGCTGCAATCTGAATTTGCGTCCTAGGAGCTCAAACGTGTGGGTGCATAGGCTCACGATATGGTTCACTGATGCCAGATAGGTGAGAAGGTCTCACACTATAGGAAATTAAAAATTCTTCTGGGATTTTAATAGACTCACTTCAAATATTCATTCTGCCCAGTACACCTCACAATATGCCAGAAATTGATGGCGACTTCATTAAGCTTTTCCAGATGCCAAGAATGAAGTTACAAATTCTTCACGTGCTCAAAAAAACTCCACAATCGGACTCTTTGATTCATGTTCTCCCATGGGCAAGGTTGGACGGCTCATAGGAACACCAAGAATATTATCTTTTCAAACTTTAATATCTCCCTTAGTTGAACAAATTTTTATTTTCAAAATTTACAACCCACACCTTTATAAACCTCCATATTGAACTGACCCATCTAAATAGGAAAAAGGGTTCTTATTTTTCCTTTCACCAATCTTTTTGAAAGCAAGCAATCAATATTAATTGAACTTTCAACTCAATAACAAATTAGATCTACAATGAATGGTGAACTTCATTAAGATATTCAAGCCAAACAACTATAATGGTGATTTCCATAAAAAATTCAACACCTGCAAATTTGAAATGCTTTGTAAATTGCAACTTGAGATACCTGGCTGGCCCCTCCAAATGGAACTGGGTTTCCTTCCAATTCCTAAGAAATCCTAAGGGTTTCTGCCCTTAGATTTCCTGAACTGAAAGCCTGTAGCTTCCAAACTTCTTCAAAGAAAATAACAAAACCAAGCATAACTAGAATGAGCCTCTCATTCTGCTTTTTAACCAATTGCATAGACTTCTGGCCTTCCCTCTGATTGTCTCTTCATTTTCCTTTCTTTTGTTTTTTCATTTTCCCTCTTTTAATTTGATTTGAACTTAGGGAAACAACAATAATAAAGTGACTTAATTAACTTTTCACTTAACTCACCATTAAGTCATTTGATTAAATTAATTAAATAATATTATTTTTATGATTTACTTTTGACAGGTAATACTAAATAATTAATTATTTACTTTCTTGACCTTGTTGAACTTGAATATTATTATTTTAAGCTTGCATTAGAAGGGGACATTACACTGTCTGTCCTTTAACCACAAAGCCTCCCACAACAGGAATCTGTCTGTGACAATGATCCTTAGACACAGTTCACCCAAGACCCAACATACTGGGATTTTCATCTGTTTGGGCAGGCAATGCCTTTTGAAGCTCCATGTCTCACCATGCACTTCTCAGTTGATTATCAATGTGCTTCGAAATATCTGTTTCCCATTCTGGTGTCTTTGTAATGCATCCAACGTTTCTATCCAGGACTCTTGACATAAGGCACTTTTGAGTGTAAACAAAAATATGCTTATTCTAGGAGGATAGGTGGGCTTCCTTGCCTATAAATAAAGCAAGACTTTTATGATAAACTGTTTCCTTTTTCTTTTTAAATTGTTTCACAGTTTCACTCTTTAGAAGCAGGTTATATTAGAACATAGTTCATTGATTAAATTAATTAAATAATATTATCCTTATGATTTACTTTTGACAGGTAATTCTAAATAATTAATTATTTACTTTCTTGACCTTGTTGAACTTGAATATTATTATTTTAAGGTTGCATTAGAAGGGGACATTACACTGTCTGTCCTTTAACCACAAAGCCTCCCACAACAGGAATCTGTCTGTGACAATGATCCTTAGACACAGTTCACCCAAGACCCAACATACTGGGATTTTCATCTGTTTGGGCAGGCGATGCCTATAATCTTCGTTTCCAAAGTTTGTTTAAGTAGGCAATATACCCGTGGAATGATATTGTCATCAAGTCCATAATCAGTTTATGCTTGGAAACTCAAGATATTTTCAGTCTGATCCATTTCATTCTCTCTGCCAGCCAAACTCAATTGTGGGACAAAAACTGCTTGATTGTAATGTCCCCAATTTTTACTCACCGGGTATTTATTAAGCTACTGGTGGAATTTGTGATTATTAATGATATTGTTGAGCTTGTTTCATAAGAGGCAAATGGTTTACTTAATTATGTATTAATTAAGTGAATAACATTTATTCCATTATGTTCACTTAATTAATAAGGAGGGGTGGCTTATGTCTTGCTAAGCCTAAGTCAAGGAGTAAATAGCATTTTGGAATGGGTGATTAAAATAAATTAATAATCATTAATTAAGTTTACTTAATTAATAATTAATTGGAGACTTTTTGCAAGTAATGCTAAATATTTTATTTGACCCTTTTGGGGAGGAATTATAATTTAAAAATTATAATTCGAATATTGAGCTATACTTACCTTTGCCGTGAAATTGCTTGTGATGGTTCAATTTTTTTTGAAGTTTAAACTTTGGTCTTGGCAATAATTATCGTGGATCTCTTGAGAAAGGTAACGCTGAAGATTGTAGTCAAAGGTGTGAGTATGAAGACAGAGGACTGATTTGGTAAGAAGGAATTATTTAAGCCAAGGATGGAGTTTGAACCAGATCATTCTATGCCTGGATTTCCTGATACTATTGTGAATTCAGTGTTCTTCGAAGCAAAGGGTTTCGGATTCAGCGAGAAGAATTGTAAATTCGTCGTGTGTCATTTGCACCTTGAGTTGGTTAAATTTTGTCAGCGAATCGTGCTTGTAGGCGGCTTGACTTAGAGCCGTCATTGGTCTTATTGGGTTTGGTTTGTGGATTTATCTCCAGCGTTGAATCTAAGGCTTGAATCGATGGAACTGGAGGAGTATTTGTTGAATGCCCAGCCCCATTTCTTCCCCAGGCTGCGTACTTGTTTAAAACTGCCATGGTTTATATTGAGCGGCCTTCACAATACCAGAGGCTACGATATTAATTGGAAAGAGCCAGAAATACAGAGGAAGGGCTCGTTTTGGGCTAAGTGTTTGCAGACGACTTCCTTCTCGTCAAAGTTCTTACTGCTACAGAGCTGTTGTGATCTTAATAAGAGATTTACCACGTCTTGCTTCAGGTCCCAGGTTCTTTGAATACTTTGAAATAAATGGTGTGCTTATGCATTGTTACTTTGACATTGTAATTATCTGTTTCAATGAATTCAGTGAATTAAGCTTGTAGTGCACAAGTCTGAAAATAAATTGCACTTCACATTTTATGCATTGAAAATATTTATTCCTGAAAAGTCAAAATATCGAATTTGTCAAGAAAACCAAAATATTGAAAATTGCAAAACAACAAACTTTCAATCACATTGGCCAGCATTCAGTGAAATTAAAGGGGAAGAGCCAATTGGGCTTTTTACATTGATACAGGGTTAGGAAGCTTGATGGCTTAGATGTGCAGTTTGAATATTCAACTTTTCAAGAGGTTTGCCATGCACTAATCAACTTCGCAGCCTGTAGTCATTCATATCAACATTCTGGTCTAATACTCAAAATAAATAATCAGAACTCATAATGTCAAAGTTCACATGATATAAATCAATGTGATATCAACCCAACCAAACCAAACCAACATCTGCATGTAAAATGAATGCTAGAAGTAACGAATAGGGCATCAATAGAAGGCTGCAAATTACAGCACATCCCTTCTATCCCCATCTACATTTCAGTGGTAAGAGACAAGTCCCAGCCTAGGAGAAATGCATTCAACCTTTAGGGTGTGGCCACCATACATTAGTATCATTGTCACTAAGAAAATCAGGTACAGGGGTTGGCCTCCGCCCCACCAATGCATACACACATCTCCTAGTAATTATAAGTTTATTATGATAGCTGTTTCCTTATTCCTGACCCTCTGATCCTTTATTGAAAATGCATCCTTGCTTCTATCCCTGCGTGCATCTCTTGATGACTATGGTTAATATCCGTAAAATAATTGTGAGGTTGCTGATTTGTTGTAGAGGGTTGATTTTTGGGGCTGATTTCTACTGATTAGCATTTGGATTTGAACACTTGGGCTCACATTTGTTTAACATACTTGAACCAAATCTTTTATGTTAACTGCAGAAGATACGGTAGTGAACCTAGTAATTTATCCTTTCTTCCATATATATGTATATGGCTGGTTTCAAACTGTTTTGAGAAAATGTATAAAATTTAAATAAATTTGAAAGTAGTCAATATTATTTGAAGTACTGTTTTAGCTTTCCTGATACATTGTTCAAAATCTTGGAGCAAATATACTTTAGGTGCTATACTATTATTTTGGTGGGGTTTTATATTTGAATACTGCAGGCAAGAACTTTATGTGTGCAAGTTAAATTTGCTTGTTTCAAATGTAGAGAAATGCTTACTGCTAAATGTTTTCATATTATTTTTGAGCAGATTACGACCTTCAACATCTCATTGGTTGTCCATGGCACTGTTGCTGAGAATGAAAAACCTTTGAATGTGAGTGAAAACATTATTTGAATAATATAAATACATTTTCAGTTCTAGCTTATATGTTCAAACAGACTGTTCTGGATTTTCTGGTACTTACTTTGAAGCCAGGATGATGATGCTTTTTACAAACCAATTTTCAGGGAGAAGTTGATCCATATGAAGCACCTAAGAGTATGGGAATATTTAAGATACTAGAAAGCCCATTGGACATAACAACTACAACAATTATTAAAAGGATTGTTGCTAATCGTGAAGCATATCAGGTTTGTCTGTTGCCTTTTGTAACCTTGCATTATTTTCTAACTTTATGAACTTACGCACTGCTATTCTTTGCTTTGTTTTCTAATCATCTAAAACTATCATATCTTTGAAAGAGCAAGGGAAATTATTATGATAGAGACGAAATTTATCCATAGATTGGAACTTGGATTATAACACTTGAACATGAATATTTGTCTTTTGTTAGTACAATAAATTTCATGAACATAGCATTTTACCTCTTGTGCTTAATGATGAGAGGAAATGTTTTAAAGATTATTACAAAAAACTATTGAAGAATTTGATGTTGATGGGGCTATTGAAGAGAATGACAGTTTTCCAAAATGTCTACACTGTTAGGAGGCTTCTTTATTCTAATAGAATATTAATGATTTCACAGAATGCAAAGGCTGTGTGCAGTTTTATCATGGACAGGAAATTGCAAAAGGAAATGTGAAATCTAACCAATGATAATTCTGCAAGTGAGTTTTGTTTCCCTTTGTGTCTCTCTGAATTTCCGGGATGGGAGAGCTAAGGACATGGAGACAGTTTCAGGGATGGCAAAAGTTTTTTCTGAATTTTGAAGACTGGGGATGATGGCCATCAAAACAACTTAAACAAAATAATAGAAGGAAATTTTTTAATAGTAAAGACAACAACCTGAATTTGCAGTAACAGTTACCCTCCTTTTAGCTTTTTAGGGGCTTTTAACATTATTTTCCTTAAAAGGTTGCCTTGTTTTATACTTAAGAACCAAATGAAGCAGACTATCAAGCCCTGAGGAAAGGAGATGTCCCCTCCAAGTCCCTGTGGAATAGTGGTTTCTCTCTTTACGAAAATGAGAACTATGTTTTGGTAAACAGTGAAATAGCTCTAGGGTGTGTGAGATTCTTGCTTGATGGTGAGATCACCAAAATTTGGCCCAGGGCACTGTTTACTGCTATATCTAATAAATTACATACATGAAATAAGAATAAAGGTGGCAGTGCATACCAGATACAGGAGTAAAATATGTCTTTATTTGCTCATTATTACAGAAAAGAAGACCAGAGAGGATTGGCCAAGGATTCCAGTTCATCCAATATACCATACTACCTTCCTCGGCGACACAACATATTTAAATTACCCAACGGTTGCCAAGAGGAACACAACTATCAATCAATCGACACATATAAGTAACCAACAGTGACAACAAACTTAATTTGGACAGTTAATACATTGCTAGATAACCAATGTTATTAAACATAACAATAGGCATCGTACATTGACTGCATCATCCCCCCAAAAGAAAAATTCGTCTTCAGATAACAAGTATACATCAAGTAATATAACTCAAAGTTGTAGCCTACTTCACAAATCAAATGGGGGTCAGGAGGCAGCACCTCTAGTAGGGTAGAGGGGTAGCACCTCCAGCGGGGTTGAGGGACAATGCTCCTCATAGGATCTGATGTCTCAGCTTGCACATCATTTTTGTGACTTTTTAAGATGCCAAGAATAATGTTGAAGAAGCTAGAAAATAGAGATTTCATGTCAATTTCATGATCAAGTTGTACTATCCATTGAGATTTCAAGGCAACGTGTTGTTCCACTCTGTGCTTAAGCTGTATAGGGGAGTGATATAGAAGCTGTGGAAGCCGTATAGGGATGATTGTATGATGTTGTACGAGGGAAAGATGTTGTGTAGTATAGAGGTGCTGTCATACAGTGTGAAAGATTGAATGATGCCGTACTATGCTGCCTTGAACCCATGTACGATGTCATAATGACCATGCCATACATTGTTGATGAGGAAGGTTTGTACACCAAGGAGCAATTTCAAGAGGCACTGTATGTCGTGCAAGTTTGGCCATGGAGTCCGTACACCATAAGTGAAGATAATTCTTGTTGTGGAGTCCATATGCTGTATGATAAAGATGAGTTTCGATGCACAATTTGGGATTTTCGTATGTTGAATGACAAACAAGATCACTGTGTAGAGAGACATACACCACACGATAAAAGTACAAACTAATGTATATGCTCACGCCACCGTACAAGGAGCCAAAAGCTGAAATATTGTACGAACAAAATCGTATGCTTTAGAGAGTGATAAGGTCGTACACCGTATGGGAAGAGCAAAAACTGTATGGGTTGTTTGCTATCGCTGCCATACACCAAGAACCTCAGGCTGTATAGGGTGCAATAATTCTTTTGCTGCCATTGCTTTGGATAGACTAGTAAAGGGATGTATTTGTGGAAACAACTTCAGAGGGTTTGAAGTGCCGTACAATTGCCAAGGATGCCTTCCACTGCTTTTGCTAGAAACAAACATACCCTTGTGAAGAGTGTGGTTTATCATTTCAACAATGACCTCTGCATAGTCTTCATTGTTTTTTGATTTTTCTTTCCATTTTCCACCCCTTCTAATTCCCTCTTTTCCTATGAATTTCCCGTGAAATTGATATCTTTGCGGAATGTGTGATTTATAATTTCAACAATGACCTCTGCATAGTCTTCATTGTTTTTTGATTTTTCTTTCCATTTTCCACCCCTTCTAATTCCCTCTTTTCCTATGAATTTCCCGTGAAATTGATTTCCCTTGACAATCACTTATATGCTCCACATTATATACTCTGCTCTTTATACTGTTAGATGTATCATCCACAATTTTACAGGTTTCAATTGGTTTCTCTTCTTTGAGAGTTGTAGCTTTGAGAAAATTACACGTTGACAAAAATACCTCTATCCTCCATTTGCTAGTGGAATAGGCCATTCAGGGAACTCGTCTCAATTTTAGAACAATCTTTTAGCTTGAGCACCCCTTTGTCATTCGGTTCAATGCCTTTCCTTCTTTCCTCCATTCTCAACTCTCTGTCTTCGAACTCTGATTTGAATTATGCCAACTCCTCGCTCACAACTTGATTTTTTAGGTTGATGCAGTACTTCCTCCCTTCACCTTGATCGAGATTGTGTCCTGCTTCCAATTGTGATCTGCGTTGGCAATGTTGATGTTAGCGTCAGGAGGACTAACTAGAAGATATTAGATTGACTCAAGTGATGAGACGATAATCAATTATCTATCAACTTGCAAAGAATGAGAGTTCGATAATAATAATTAATTAACTTCTGTAGAATGATTAACAATGCCAATTATACAGAAGGATACATTAAGCATTCACAGATACCATTCAACCAATTACCAATAATTCACTAACTACCAATATCAACGAAAGATACAAAGTACCATACCAGAATACCAGATTGGCGAGGAAGTGTTTATTCTATTTATTATTACCAGAAAACCAACAACCCATACAATAAACCAAACACAAATATATAGTAGCCGGTTGGTTGGGAAACCAACGGACGCACCTCCTCGCTCCTAACTACCCTCCCGACAATTCATAATTAAGTCTTAATACAAAATGACTTTATTTCCTACTCCATATATCCCCCCCCAAAAAAATGTCGTCTTCTAGACGACTATAGAAAACGAAAATCAGACTTGAGAGTTGGGTTGTGAAGACATCCCTGGACTCGGAGCTTGCTCTCGGAAGCGTAGGAG
>MU224540.1:8309851-8327989 GCA_018584345.1 Thuja plicata | reverse complement strand
AAGTGTTTTTTTTTTCACTTTTTTTACTCTGCTGCCGCGGCAGAGTCCTGGGCTCGGGACTCTCCGAGTCCAGCGAGTCCAAGGACTCTGCGAGTCCGGATGGACTCTCCTGGACTCGGCAGAGTCCGAGTCCAGAGTCACCTACGCCTGGCAGGCCTGACTCGGCTCGGGACTCTGCGAGTCCAGCCCTGACTCTGCGAGTCTTGTAACACTGATCGTGACCACTGCATCTTGCCCGACTGCATCCAGATGAACCTGGCCCTCCCTCTCTAGAGAGTCGCCTTATCATTGGCCTGTACCAACTCACTTCTAGGCATATCTCCAACATCCAACCCCTCAGGTTCGAACCTGGTCACTACCTTCGAAGATCCCATAGCTACCTCCACCGAAGGCAATGCCTGTAGCTCCGGTACTACTGCTGGTGTCATGGGCACTTGTGTCCTCATCTGACCAAAAGAAGGAATGGCGGCCGTGGGCCCCAGTCCCCCTGTCTCTAGAGGAGCCAACTGTGTTGTCGTCGACAGGACAGGCCTAGAAAACAAAACTGGCGTGGGTGTCACCGCTGGACTAGCGTCTACAGACTCCACTGCCTTGTCCTCCATCATCTGGCTATCACCATCTGCCGAGTCGCCAGAGGTCTTTGAGGTAGCCTCTCGACCACTATGTCTTCGGTCTCTGACTCCGAAATCATCTGGCGTTGCCTCTTCTGCCATGTGGGTGCAATCCTGCTATCCAAATACTTCCAATGTAAGAAGGGAGGCTTGCCAGGTGCTAAGGTGCCTTGATGCCTCATTTCCAACTTCTCTGTCAGAATCTGTGCTAGTGCGGCCTCCAAGAACAACCCAATAGCGTGGTGCGACATATAAAATGACTGGTACTGCAAAGTCATAAATTGTACATACGCTCCGCCAGTTTGAAGCCCAAAAGCGCAGTCATACACGGTGCCGTGCATGATGTCGTTCATCAAGCGTGGTTAGACCCTGTCAGCCGACTCTTTACCACATCCATAATGCATCTCCATGATCCTTCGACAACAAAAGCTCTCTTCATTCCTCGACCCTTAGAAGCTTTGGCCACCTCGTTCATCTCTACAGGGGTGAGCGTTCGGGACAATTTTAATCCAATGTTCTTTGGCATCCCTGGACATCTTCTTTGGCTTCATCTCTATCTTTTTCCCATTGCTGCCAGGTATACCAAATACTCTTGTGAAGTCTACTGCTGTGAATCAAACTGTTATCACCTGCTTGTGATACTCAAACGTGCTTGTCCTTGAGAACCTGTCAAATGTGTCAATCATAATCCATAGAGAGCTCTCAAAGCTGCGGATGCAGAAAACCGACATCTGAATGGCCCAATGGACACCAACCTTCCTCAAACTGTCCTTCACCAAATCGGTCTCCGGGGTATCTTGCCACCATTTCCTACACTCGAGCCCATTTAACCCTTTAAACACCACCGTTTCATGTGTTAAGACATTCTTCTAGGCAGCCAATTGTACCTTTGGTCGGAGCCTTTTCTTGCCACTCGGGTTTGCATCCACATTGCCTACAACATTCACCCCTAAAGGTAAAACCCTTACTGATTTATCCATACTAGAATTGCTTGCCTGCAATTGTGCCTTCCAATGTCGTTTTCCTGCGGAATCCATAATAACGGTTCTGTCCAAAAACCCTTTCCGGCAATAACTGTCAACAACCGTGGAAAACATACTAACTGTCAACAACCGTGAGAAAATATTGCAGTTCCTCTGTACTTGCGGCTCTCAACTATTCCTCTGGCGGCATTGTGCTTTATTTTATTTTGTTTGTTCAGGGGTTGTGGCTTTATGTTATTTCCTTAAGGCTGTGGCTTTATATTTTTTTGTTTTTCTTCACGGGATACGACTATATAAAACCACAGTGGCCACACCGTACGGTGTTATCACCACTCGGTGGTTCCATTGACGTTGGACCCACCGTACAGATTTTCTGAAGCAATTTTAATTTTAATTTTTTTAATAATATTTTCCTAATCTACATCACCTGCGGCACTTCGATGCTCGTCCCGCTACCTCCGCCTCTCGTGGTAAGGCTTTAATTTCTACACATTGATTGCCTCCTAGATATCCTTCCCGTCCAACATCCACAACTTAATTGCACCATTGTCACCCACTTCCTGGACTCTGTACGGGCCGAGCCACTTCACCTTAAACTTTCCATGCCTGATCTCGTTTTTCTCATTATACTTCAATACTAGTGTCCTGGAGTAAAGAGGATCCGCTTGAGGTGCTTGTCATGCCATGCTTTCCGCCTCAACTGTGCGACCTCTGTAGCCCACTATGCCATCCTCCGACGCTCCTCCATTTTTTTTAGATTATACAGTCTTTCTCGCAGGCCTCCATATCACTCAGTCTATTCTCGATTGCTATCGTCAAGCTTGGCACCATGAATTCCACGGGAACAACTGCCTCCTGTCCGTACATCAACTGGTAGGGCGTTTGTTCGGTGGTCACCTTGTACGTTGTTCGGTAAGTCCATAGCACCGAGGGTAATTTCTCTTCCCAATCCTCTTGCTCGACCCCGCATGACTTATATATCACTGACACTAATATCTTATTTGTTGCTTCTGCTTGGCCATTAGCCGGGGGGTAGTATGGACTTGACAGCGAGTGACAAATCTTAAACTTCGTTTTTAGTAGTCGAATGACATGATTCAGAAAGTGACCTCTGTTGCTGGTCAACTGCATCGGGATGCCGTATCCTATGATGATTTGCTCATATATAAATCTCGCCGTGCTCAAGGCTGAGTTGTTAGGTAAGGCTTGGGCCTCCGCCCACTTCATCATGTACTCGGTAGCCACCACTATGTACCGACACCTCCGTGCCCTACTTACCTTCAGAGGTCCAATAAAGTCCAAGCCCCATCGTTTGAAGAGTTCCTGAGCATGTGAAGGGTTTAGGAGCATGAAATCCCTCTTTAATGGTTTTCTGGCCCTTTGACAAGTGTCATCCCCCGACCCACTCCTTGGCGTTGTTGTGCAACGTGGGCCACCACAGCCTTGCTAACAATACCTTCCGTGCCGTTGTGTCCCCCTGCTGGCCCTTCATGTGCCTCTCTGAGAACACTTTCTACCTCTTCTTCCATAACACACTACTGGAGGACTTGGTCTGGGCCCATTTTGTAGAGTTATCCATTAATTAGCTGAAAAGTGCGGCTTCTCAATACCAACTTCTGTTGCTTATTCAGCGGCATGTCCCTCGGGAACTGTGAAGTGGACAAATACTCTCCGATGTTCTTATACCATGATGGAAGGATTGCTATGTGGAACAAGCGTGCATCTGGAAAGTCGTCGTTCACTCCCTCCGGCGGTTCTCCTGACTTAATCCGAGAGAGCTGATTGGCAATTACATGGCTCTTCCCTGGTCTCACAATAATTGTGAATGTGAACTCCTATAGTAGCAACAACCATCTACTCACTCGTCCCCTGTATAAGAGGTTTATTTACTAGGTACATTAATGCCTGGTGGTCCACGTAAAACGTGAATGGTGTTGCCAGTAGGTAATGCTTGAACTTTTGCATGACATACACCATCCCTAGGGCCTCCCGCTCTGTGGTACTATAATTCCTCTCTGCCCTTGACAACAACCGACTGGTGAAATAAATGGGGTGATCCAAGCCATGATCGCGTACTTGGGCCAAGGTTGCACCAATTGCAAATTTTGAGGCATCCACGTGAACGTGGAACTCTTTGTCGCAATTCGGATATCTCAGAATTGGTGCTCCGACTAGCCTCATCTTCAATTATTCAAAAGAGACCCCCTGTTCCGTCCCACACACATAGGGTTCCCCTTTTCGCGTCAACTTGTCAAGGGGATAAGAAACTTGGGCAAAGTTCTTTATGAACCGCCGGTAATAGCCAATGTTGTCTAGGAACGACTTCATGCCTGTGATGTCTGTCGGTGGTGCCATCTCCACGATCACACAGACCTTGTCAGGGTTCGTCTTTAGTTCGGCCTTGCAAACTATGTGACCCATTGACTTGTTTGCACTTTGAAGATGATCCCCACTTCAAGCATACACTCGATCTCATCATTCATCCTTGCTGCATAGTTCTTGTTCATTTTGTACGACCTTTTTGTACAGGCTCGACTCCAGCTACCAAGGGGATACGATGCACGTACAATTTTGGTAGTACGCCCTTGAGGTCTTTATAGGTCCATGCGAATACATCATTGTATTCCATAAAAATCTTAAATGCAACGGCCTTCAAAACGAGGTTCCAGTCATCCCCTACCAGTATGTTCTGCGGGTTTGCCTCATTTCCAAGATTAATGACCTACAGGGACGGTTCTTTATACTCCATGGGTCTCTCTGCATCGAACTTGTGTGCCGGGGTTTCATTCACCCGGGCCTCCCCCTCTTATATTCTCCATACTCCTACGAGAACACTTCCTTGTCTGCTGTTTGCTCCACTTCCTCCACTTGGAGCATATAGCTATGAAATACTTCATAATCTTCCATCTGCCAATGGAAAAGTCCGTTCATCGACCCTGACTCGTCCTCCAAAGATTCCTCCAGCTCCAAAACCCCGTTATCATTGGGTTCCATGTGTCTCCTCCCTTCGTCCATTCGACCACTCTCGCCGTCAGACTCAGACTCAGACTCTGAAGAGGACGCAAGCTCCTCGCTCACCATCTATGTCCGAAGGTCGATGACAAACTTCCGACCTCCCCTCTCCATTTTCAAGGTGTTCCTTTTCTAGTTGTGTGTAACCATCACCATCACCGCCACAAGCCACCCTCTGCCGAGAATTGCATCGTACCCCTTCTTCTTGAGTGGGATTACAACAAAGTCTAGCACGAAGGGTTGTGCGCCGATGGTGACTTGTTGCGCCATCAACGTCCCGAGGGGTTTAATTCCCTGTTGGTCTGCTCCCAACATATTGAAAGTAGGAGGCCACAGTTGATGACATGTAATTGATTGAATGTTTGAAGATGTTAAGTTGATCACCGAAATGCAGAAGGATAATGCAAGACATTAAATCAGTTAATGGATTGTATTGTCATTGATGTCAACTTGATATAATCTAATCGGTTATAATCAAAGTGTCAAAGACTTCAGAGGATTAGAGAGATAAAGTTATGCTTTCTGTAATGCATAAAAGACAAGCATTCACACTATGACTACAAACACCGACGGTCAGTGGAACCCGACGGATAGAGATCATCGACAGTCACGTCACAATGATGCCCGAGCAAGAAAACCGACAAGCATTACTGACAAGCAGAATCACAAAGCAAACTAGAAACATAGTGTAAACCGACGGAGAAGCCCGAGGAGAGTTGGAGTGTTGACCGACGCCATCAAAGAGTTAAACTGAAAATAACTGGAGTTCACAAACGACAAAATATCTAGCTGGCAGAGCTAAATATAGAGTTAACTGGTAGTTATCATTGTTTTCATCGACAAGATAAGCCAGAGATAAGTGATTGATTTAAAGCTGATTTGTCCAGTTGGCAAAAAGATCTCAGCGAGTTAAAACCGGAGTTTTGCTTTAAATCTGATTGGTGAGAATTGTGGATCACGCCAAGATCAAGAAGATCAAGAACCTAACAACGGTGATATCATGTCTATTTAAGAGACAACTCAATTCATTACGAATTGGTGTGGGTGAGAGAATGAACAAGAGGATGCTGAAGAGAAACTGATGAAGAGCAACTTCATACAGTGCTGATCAACAAGCTAAGGAAAGAGCTAAAGAATTCTGCAGACACCGAGCAACAGAGCACAGCATCACCGAGCAGAATCAAAGTGGAGCAAAGGTATAAACAGAGTTATATTGATCAAAATAGTTTGTGAGATTACAATAGATCTGAAAATCTGCAAGTATAAGTTGTATAGGTGAACAGATCATACTGTTTTAGTTTAACCATTGATTCAGAAAGTCTCTTAACCGAGCGGGATTTAAAGATCCTTTCTATATTGAGAATCGAGATACATCCAATGGAGTATCAAAAAGTTTGATCATGAAGATAGCATGAGATGCCAGATACCTATTGATAGGCCAAGTGAGTGTTTGATCAAGGATGGTAGCATAGAGATGCTCGATATCAAGTGACAGACTAAACTTTTAAATCCTCTAACAAGGTCACACCTAACAATGTGTTTGTAACCTTTAACAAGGTTGGCTCTTCACCGAGCTCACTTCAGAAGAGTGAAAATTTTGGGTTATCGATCCCAAGTGGTTTTTCCCTTAACAAGGTTTCCACGTTAAAAATCCATGTGTCAATGTGTTTATGAGTCATTACTTTAGTGTTTTTTATTACACTTAATTGGATTGATCGGTATACACTAGATAATTTACTATCTTTTGGTAAATTGACAGACTGCTAATCGGTAAATCTACGGTAGAAGGTTTTACAAAGCATTCCGAATAGTAAATTGATATAAGTATTTGAAGACATTCATCTTATAGGACTGAAGATAATTAGAGGTATAATTTTGTGGTACTAAGTTTTAAGGGTTGATTATTGGAATATTTTTGAGGCCACTGATTCACCCCCCCTCTCAGTTATTACTAACAACAGTGTGGGTTTCCCAAGCTTCCTCCATGTTTCCTCCGGAAGGACATTTACCCCCGATCTGCCATCAATGATGGTATCCCTCAGGAGTCCCGAGGATGCCCATCTCAACGACGGTCGAGTGTTTTCCACTGTTTACCGCCAACAACATGGGATCCATTGTGGACCCACTAGGAACATTTGTTCGTTGGGTGGTGTTGGTACTGGGTTGGGAGAGTGCCTAGCAAGGCCGTCCTCAGCTGAGGTATTGTGTGAAGGAGGTCTTGAACTCTTACAGGTACCTCCATGTTTAACATTTGTTTCAGTATGTTTTCCTCCGCCTTCGGCTGACCAGAAGTACCTGCTGTCCTGTGTGCCTCCTTCCGTGCTCACATCTCCCTTTCAATTTCCTCTCTTGCTTCTCATACCTTCTGCTTCTCCGTGCAGTGGCCTGGGTGCGTAGCTTGTTTTGCTTGTGTGCGGGTAATGGTCAGTACTCTTTCTTCCCCCACAGTTTCCTCTATGTCCAACCTGTTTACGCCGGGTTTTGGACAATTGGCATTGTCATGGTTTCTCGGCCCGCACCATTTGCATAAGTGTTGTGCTGCCTCTTCCTTCAGACAGTCTCAAGCGAAGTGTCCCCATTGGCTACCTGCATTGGATCATTGGTCGGCACTTCGGATCGTACTGGATTTGACTTCTTGTATTTTTATTGTTGTTATTATTATTATTGTTGTTCCTTCCTCCGCGCCAGTTATCCCTATACCCTCCCGATGATGCATTGTTGTTTGTTTGGGTGCTGCTTGCACTACCCGATGTGGTTGGTTGTTCTTGAGTGAGAGACACTTGTTGGCTTCTTGTCTTCATGTTGTAGGGACATTCCTTAGTAGAATGCCCCATTAGCTGGCAGATGTCACAAAATTTTTTCTTAGGACATGAGCCCTTGGCGTGTCCGTCGGACTTACACTCTGTACACTAGAGTTCTCCTTCGTCTGTCTTGCTGGGACCCCCTTTAATAGCTTTAAATTCTTTCATCATCCTTTGCATGTCCTTCTGGAGGGCCTGCACTTTCTTGTTGGATTCTCCATCACTGCTGCTCCCTTCCGAAGAGTTGTCATCCTCGAACAAACTGTCCTTGTCCTTCTTTTTGGAGGTTTTTGTCTCTCTTTCCAAATCCATTGCCCTATTGTAGGCGTCATAATAGGATGTGGGTGGAACTATCTTCATTTTCTTCCGGAGGGATTGTTTTAATCCCTCGACGAACCATCTTTTCTTTAACCCATCGGTCGGTTGGCTGTCCATTTTTCCCAACAGTTCCTTGAGCCTCCGACCATAAGCTCAAATTGTCTCCTTTTTCCGTTATTTTGTGCTGTAGATTTTAGCCACAATCTCATTTTCATCCCTCAGTAGCCGAAATCAGTCTGAAATTTCTTCTTCAGATTGTTCCACGATTTTGGTCTTATCCATGTCGGAGTACCAGTCAATGGCTACTCCTCGCAACGTGGCAGGGAATTGTGTTACCCACTCATCTTGGTCTGTAACTCCATTGCCGACCAAACGGTTTCACACGTACGACAATGGCGGACGAGATCCTCCTTCCCGTCCCCATTGAACTTCGGTAGTTTATGTTTCTGCGACATGGTTGGTCTCCTCGCCGTTGCTGCTTGCTGTTGTCCCCTCCAGATGGATTAGAGCCTACATGATGTGTTTGATCACTGTGCCCCTGTGTCCCTCCGAGACTCTTGGCAGCCTCGGTGTCCTCTCCCTCGGCCTCTTCCTCACTCTGTTGGGTCCCCCTAGCCTCCATGCGCGGTGTGAGAGACAGATCCCTCAATTGATGTCAGGTCTCCTCAAGAAGATCTAACTATTGTCGAGTCTCCTCAATTAGATCCTCACTACTCCTATTCCCATGTCAGTCACCTTCAATTTAGTTGCCTTCGTCTCCGTCGGGTCGCTCCTCCGCCAGTCGCCTAAGCCTCCGTCTCCTTTCAGCCTGTTGCTCGAGAATCAAAGCTCTCTGAGCGGCTTCACACTCCCCTGTATTCTCTTCTACTTTTATCTTTATTTAACAAGTTGGGCATTAATTCTTCCTGCGTGAATTGTAACAGACCATGATAAATATAAAAGAGCACGTTTTATTAATTCTTCACTCTTGTACAATGTATGTCAACAATATGACATACTCATAACAATGTGGAAGTGCCCTCTTTTATTTTCCTTCCTCTTCTAAAATTTTTGTTATTGCTTTGCCTTCGTCGAGTCCCATCGCGCTCCTCTTCTTGGCAGTTATTCTCCTCATAGTTACGGAGGATTCATTGTCGTCGTTGTTCTCTCTCAATCTCCTCCCATCGGTTCCTCTGGTCTAGAGATGTTTGTGCCAACAGGCAAGGGAGGTGGTTCATCAACTGATTTACCGCCTGACTTCTTTTGAGAGCTTTCCACACGGCACCCTCCGGGACTTCCTCCTGTGCAGCCTCTCTCCTTACGTAAGTCTTAATTGCCGCCTGTAGCAGAATCACAAAGTCTGACGTCAAGGCTTGTTCTCCCTTGTAAAGTTGTCTAGGTCCGTTGTCATCCCTCCTAGTACCCTCATTGTCGAGAGGTTGGCCCATTATCCTCCGTACGCCATCCAGTCTCCGTCACTTCCTAGGTTCGTACGACAACGACGCCAAATGTTTGCCTCACTGGGTAAACTAGTTAAATGCAGAAAGTAAATACACAAAACATAATAGATGTATGCTAGAGAATCAGTTCTTCCATTATTTCATCAATCTCATGTATACAAATGATCACAGTAATATTGAATACCCGTAAAACACCATGCCCTTCTTACCCGAAGGTAGTACATACAATATATCTGGACCGAAGGGGTGCAACGCCAACCGTCACAACCGTACCCCAACTACCTATCCTTCGGCCGACCAACTAAATACCAACGACACAACAATTTATCATTATTCCCGACAACAATGAGCACCTTCTGCTTCACAAGAAGAATCATCTGGCTGTGACTGAAATTCTTATTCATATAGAGAGAGTGAGTCAATGGTAGAATCATTCATATCGGGTGGTCTCCAACAAGGATGTCCATTTGCCTCATAATGTGAACCAAGATCAATACCAAGCTGGAAATCACACTCCAACTCAGTTCCGGGGTCCCATATACTATTTCCATCAAGTGAAATGCTACAACCAAGAGTAGTTCCAATATCTAACTCAAAGAGTGGATTATCATTTGTCTTCCCATCACCCATCTCAAACAATGGGTTATCAATGAGCACCTCAAACTGATTCTTCCTGCCATGTTTATGCAAACCAAGCCAACTGCTGCTATGATGGATGCCAAAATCAGAACTATGGTTGCTATTATTAGTGACTCCATAGGTATCCCAAATATGTTGTGCATCTCTATTATCATATTTAGTAGTAAACAGTGGATTCAAATCATCAAAGTTTCTAAACTTCTGCTCAAAGTGAGCCCCATGCAAAGATAAATCAGATCTCGTTTCAAGATCTTCATTGGAATCATTAATACTATCCTCCATGCCCAAATCCCATGTGAAAAAAGGCTGATTGCTTTGTTCAGAGATAAAGTGCTTGTGGTCCTCCTCATGAGTGGTTACCATTGTGAAAGAGTCACTCCCAAACTCACTAGCACTGATGTCTTCATAAAGACTCCTCTCCAAAGGCTTTGTATGATCATCCACTATATCTATCTAAACCATCATCACTATAAATATCTGAACTCAATCCCAAGGCTATTGTTTTTTTCTTTCTCTTCATGCTCAACCTCATCAATAGTAACTGTATGTATGTCCAAAGAGTCACTCTGAAAATCTGTCACATGGTTTTTATCAACCAAGGTACTATCTTCAAATGATGATCTGCTATGAACCTCTTTTCATTTTGTTGCCTCTCATTGTTTCTTGCACTAAAAGAATCCTTTCCATTTACTTCTACTTTCTTTGTAACACCAAATAGAGACTTCACCCATTTCGGATGCTCATGCACTTCCTTATGCAATTGTTTTAAAGCCTTGCCATAGTTTTGCCAACTTTCAGTATAGCTTTGACAACTTTGCTTCAATTCTATCAGCCCTTCTAGTAGTTGCTCCTCAAAAGTCTTCATCTTCTGAATGGCCCCTTACAGGATGACATGATACACCTGCTCTAATACCACTGTAATGGCCTGGCTTGTCGTATGTTTTGTTATTAGCCACTTTCAGCTCATGGGAATTTCGTCAAACAGTTTGCTTCCAACCCTTCACTCTGAGTATTCCAACTTATTTTATAATGGCTAGCTGAATTTTATTTGTTTCTCAAAGTACAGAACAATGGTGGAATGATTTTTAATGTTAAGAAATTCAACTAACAATTCAGTTTAAGGACACAAACTAAAGATGCCTCCAATGATAATTTCTGAGCAATACAACTCATAAATCAAATATTTTATTCTCAGAACTCAATATTCCTCATGTAAACAGTGATAACAATGTCATTTGCAGACCTGGTACAAATTGGAAGAACACAATATTCAGATTGATACCAACAATGGCTTCAGTTCATAGACGATAGCATACCAGGATAGTCTCAGAAATAAACGCAGGTTGCAAGTGAATTGCCGACAGGCCTGGAGGTGTCTAAACTCCCACATTTCAACCTAGCAAGCTTCCTAGACGGTGGCATCTTGATTTCCAATTCGAGTTCTCTTCTTCCTAAACTGGACGACTCTCTTTTCATTGGAATAATGTGCAGATCTGAATGTTGTTTTATGTATCAACCACGTTTTGGCATCTACATGTATTTGGCGTACACCTGAAAGCTCTTTCCTTGTAAGTCTTCAAACGTCTAGCAGGGGAATGAACAACCACTCAACACAAGACAAATCTGCAATGCAAATCGAGCTCCATTTTGCCTTAACATCAACATTGTAGAAATCAAACCTAGCAGCATAACTAGTATTGCAAATAAAGGTGGAACCCTATCACATGAATACCATCTCAATCCGCTTCGAATCTTCCTGACTGATCTTTGATTGAAGTTAAATCGAAGAACCCAAGGCTTGCTGTTACTGTGTAGTTGCTGTAGGGAATGAACAACACCCTGCATATGCACATCCCTGCTCTCCCTGGTGGTTAAGAGAAAAGGTGCCAACAACAACAACTATGTCACCAATGATTGATCTTCGAATGATAAGCAATCTGCTCTTAAACCCTTACCAAATTCTGGAAATAATCACTAAAAACTTGCACCAAGATTGTAGCGTTTTACTGGAGCGCCGCTGTAGCAACAAGAATAAACATCTGATCTCCCCTTTATTTCTGATTCAAATCTATTAATCTCTTAGGCTTGGTCTTTCACAGGTGTAAGAGATGTAACTAATGAGGGTTTCCGTCCTCAAAAGCCAGAATATTTGCAGAAAAACAAATCCCAAGAAACACCAAATTCCAAGATATCCTTTTCTGCAATCAAAGCTCTTATTTATAACTCCAATTAGTCACGCTTTCCATCAATGTGGGATCAAAGAAAGATATAATAAAATATTAATATCCCTTGTCTCCTTTTTGAAAGGGACTTGTTTTTTTTTAATATTTAATTTCCAACTATAGTCCCAACATTAACTTAGGAACTTTTAATTAAATTGCCCAGTTAATTAAAGGCTTATTAAAATAGAATCCTAATGATGAATAAAGATCTCCCAAATACTGACATCATAAAATGCATCAAATATTTCCCATCACTGAGCCAATACTGACTTTCTATAAATAGTATCTGGATACCCTGTCAAAACACCTCCGACTGGCCTGAAACTGGAAATGCCTAGGCCAATTAACCTTAGGATCCCATCAAAATCCTTGTTAGCCCTTGGGACCAAGACAAAACGGGCTAACGACACATCATCTAATGTCAGGCTAAAATGGGGACATTACACAGTGGTTATATTTTCAGGCAGATCGATTTATCATTAGAGATTGATATCAATATATACATTCTGGCAGATTAGTACCTACTACCTACACACACACACACACACATATATATACAGGATGATCGACATACATTATTAAGCAGAGATCGATACATATTCAGATCAGTTTCTATTCATTGACAGACCGATTATAATCGATATTGGCAAAGTTTAATCAAACTTTAATCATGTTGATAAATATAGCCAGAGATTATTTGCTAGGTTTTTCACCTTCGAGCTTGAAGGTTTTCCCAGAGTACATACTATGTATTTTGTGTGAATTAATTTGAAATCTGCATTCTTCATTAATTTGATCATAAAAATAACAGGCAACAATCATCCATCTGCTCCCGAGGAGTGCGTTGTCTGCATTCTTTTGCAATGTGATGGCTATGAAGTCAAAAAGAAATCATTGTGTCCTGATGGTTACTTTTTTTGCCATCAAGGTTCCTAATGGTTTGATGTCGTGGTGGTCGACAACTACCAAGTGGAAGCTCAACGAGGAGAGTGTTGGTCTTCCAAGGCATTTCCAAGTATCTTCTGGCAGTACGTTTACTCTCGAGCCTCAATCGATGATAGTGTTGGTCAACTTCTTCCCCATTATTTCCATCTCGACGACGACTGACTTCCTCTCGATGCTCACCGTCAACAACATGGGATCAATGGCTTGTTTGCCTTCCAGTGGTGGTTTAACTGTTGCTTCTCTTGTGCCTTACATTGGTTGTGGCCAATTATGTTGTCATTGATTGTGTTGGTAATTGCCACTCTTAGTTGCGACATAGTTTGAAGAGGGTTTGTCACCTTGATGGGTACGGTTGTTTGTAGCACCTATTGACTATGTTCTTTGACTCCGATCACAATGACGTACTTGCAATTTTATTGGAGGTTATTGTTCTACTTCTGCTCTGGCTTCTCGGAGTCGTTCCTTTGTTGTAAGAGGGTTCGGGTATACCACCTTCTTCGTCTGTGCTCTCGTGATTGTCAGAATTGCCTCATCTTGTTCCTCCATGTTAGCATATTAATACCCTTTTGCTTCAAGGAGTTGGTGTTTTCAATGTTACCTGTTCCACACCATTTGCACAATAATGTACGTTGTCTTTCTTATTCTGGTAGTCTCTCTCAAAGTGTCCCCATTTGCTACATTGTCGAACTGTATGATAGGATGTCCTTTGGAGTCGTATTGTATTTGAATTCACTCCCCTCGTTGATTTCCATAACTGCTTGGTGATACATTCTGTAGTTTTGATGGAGTGGACTCTTCTTGTGTGAAGAGTACTTTTGTACTTCTAGTCTTCAAATTATATGGACACTCCTTTTATTGAATGATCCATCACCTGGAAAATTTAGAGAACACCATTCTTGGACAATTACCTTTTGTGTTCCGCTCATTAGTTTCTTTATTGGTTCCTTTCTGTGCCTTCAATGCTTTCATCATAATCATATCATATTGTAGGGCTTGAACCATTTTGAAATCTTCGTTAGTGCTACTTTTGGTGCTCTCATCATCATTCTTCTTCCTCCTCCCTTAGGAAGATGTCTTGTTTTTCTCTCTAGATGTTCATTGCCCAATTGTAGGCATCAATGTACAAGGAAGGAGACACCACTTTCATGTTCTTGTGCAACGAGGGAATTAACCCCTCAATGAACCACCTCTTCAACCCATTGGCTAGTTGATTTTCCAACTTGACCAGCAATTTCTTGAGCCTATGATTGTAAGCTCATACATTCTCATTCTTCTCTTGTTTGGTATTATAAATTTGGGCAACGATCTTATTGTCATCTCGTAGCAGTTTAAACTCGGTCTTGATTGCCTTCTTCAATGCATCCCAAAATGTTGTGGATGAACCACCCAATTCTGTAAACTAGTCAATGGCTATACCTCGTAGTGTTGCTGGAAATGCTCCGCTAATAGTCCTTGTCCTCTTGACCACTTTTCACCCAGATAATCTTGCATGTCTTGCAGTGCCTCATAGGATCTTTTGGCCCGTTCCTTGTGAACTTCAGTAGTTTCAGTCGATCCACATTTGGACTTGTCGAACAAGTCACCATCTTTCTTGCCTGCTTACTCCCCTGTGTGCCTGACAGGTGAACTGTTTTGACTGCTATTTTCTAGTGCTTTCCTTTCACTCTTGGCTACAACATGCTTCCTCTACACGCCCGCCTCTAGCATCCCCAACAATTTAGGTACTTTCAGGGTTTCATTCATTCTTGTACTCCCTCCATTTGGGGGTCTTTGGTTTGGATCCTCCAATTTTGGGTTCTCCTGAGATGGATAGATTCTCAATGCGGTGGAATATGACTGTTAGTTAAAGATTTTCTTCTTCATAGTCCTTGTTTGACGTTGAATGTACAAACAGGTTGTTTGCTTGGTCAGCAAAGTCAGGATATGTTTTGTCCAGGAGTAGTAAGTGTTTGGCAATCTTCTCCCACTCCACATATGATTTGTGCCTTCCTTTCAGAATGGTTTCCTTTCCTCTTGACTATGACTTTGGCTAATGCTTCAGCTTTTACTTCATTCTCGGGAAGGGCACCAACTTGGGAATCGTTCAATTGGATGTCTCAGATGTTTGTTGTAATCTTCTTCTTTGTTGTCTTTGTTCTACAATCCTTAAAGATTGCCTGATCACTTGGTCTTGACCATCTTGTAGCCTTTTCTCACCTTTATTGGGATCTAAGGGCATGAATCACGCAACTCTGACCCAATTTCTTTTATGGTAATGATGCTATGTTTACTGCTATATCTGATAAATTACATACATGAAATAAGATTAAAGATGGCAGTACGTACAAGGTGCAGGAGTAAAATGTCTTTTTTTGCTCGTGAAATTATTATAGAGAAGAAGGCTAGAGATGATCAGCCAAGGATTCCAGTTCGTCCGACTATACCATACTACCTTCCTTGACAATACATAACATATTTAAAGGACCTGATGGTTGCCAAGAGGAAGACAACCGTCAACCAACTGACACATATAAGTACCCAAGAGTGACTACAAACTTAATTTGGACAATTAAAACATTGCCAGATAAGCAATATTATCAAACATAACAATAGGCATTGTATACTGACTACAGGCACCTTTATGCTGTTTGATTCAGATCCTTTTTTCTATGATGATAAGATTACCAGGTTTCCATGTAAATTTTTGTTTAGTTTCTAAAAATCAATGTTTATAGATATCAACTGTTTTTCTTTATAATTCAGCCATTTTTGTTAATTCTTTTCTGTTGTTTCCTCTAATCATGAAGTTTCCCAGATTGTCTTTCTTGCCTCTTGTACACTTCATGGTTATCTTCTTCTGTGTCTCTGCACATAGGTGTCGTATGCTTGTTGTGTTGTACCCATACAGAACTTTAATACAGTGCCAAGTTTAAGGTAACATCCATGTTTTCTCTAGTGCAAGTCATGATCAAGTATTGTCTAGTTTCTTTGTCATGTCCTCCTTGTGGCTCTTTTGTAAATTTTCACAGGATCATGGAATGGAGCTTTTGGAATCATTCTTCATGACAAAAGAGGAGAGGTTGTTGATTGCAATAACTGGAGCTTAGGTGTGCACCTGTATGAAGGAGACTTGTAGGGTCAAAATTTCAGTTCAAAGTTCAGTCAAATAGGTTATTCTAAAGCCAATGCTGGGACCATTGTATGCACCCTGACAAGGAAATTATGATTCAATTTCAACACAATGATAAGTAATAAAATGGCCCTAATTCAAAACAGGCATAATTTCAAAAGCTAAAACTTTTTAAGGTAGGTGTACACATGTAAAAGGAGATAAATTTCAGTTTAAAACTTTGGATGTGTACTCAATGGTGCGCTTCTAGGTGTGAGCAGGATGTGAGGCTACGCTTCATTAAAGGAAATCAGTGGGTTCAAAGTCAAATACAGAATATGGTATCAAGCTGCATCCCTATTCTCAAAGTGTGTGCTTGATCAAAGGTTCCTTCACTTTCCAAAGTGTAGAATCAATATGTTTCATGCATAGGTGCATGCCTTAAAGGGACTTGTGAATTTCAGTTAGAAGTCAAAATGTTGTAAAAGGTGCACACAATAAGTAGGGGGGCACACCTATACAAGGAAACGGGTGTGTGGGGCATAGGCACGAGTCCAATAGAGTTGAAAATTTGTTTTCAAAATCAAGATTCAAAAGTGAAACACATAGAGATGTGCACCTAGGGAGCAGGGGCAGATCTCATAATAGACAAACTCAATTTAAAATTTGATTTTAATACAAAGGTGCACACTTGTGGAGCAGGGGCAGATCTCTTCATAGACGAATTCAGTATAAAATTTGATTTCAATACAATGGTTGACATTTGTGAAGCAGGGGCACAACTCAACGAGTGCAAATCGCGTTTTGAAATTATTATATCATTTCCCTTTCTCGTGTGCACACCTCAACAAATTTTTTTAGCTCATGTTTAAGTTTGAAAATCCCATTGCAGGTGTGTGTGAGCATGAAGTGCACACCCATATAAAGGAAACTTAATTGTTCAAAAGTTAGTGTATAGGTGCACATGAGTGTGTCAGGGGTGAACTTGATAGTGAAGATCAAAAGCCCTTAATTTTTATATTGACAAGGGCACATGCTTGATTGTTGCCTTCAGCCGTCTTAGTCTTGCAATTTCTTCTCCTTTAGGACTTCTTTAGTTTACCCTTAACAATCTTTGCATTGCCTTTTCCATGACACTAAGGAAAGAGCAAAATTGTCTACAATGAGATCCCAATTGACAAGGAATTGAAGAGGTACTGATTCCGGTTGTTACTCTTACTCATTTTTAACAAGTGAAATTATCGCTTATATTATGGAAGAAATTCTCATCTACAGGGAAAACTGTCATGACACATGCACAACCACCACAGCCCATGCAAAATTGCTATCGACATAAATACAACCACCGCCCTGTTCTGTCCAGTTGTTTTGTCATTGACAAAGGTGTTTTATGATTCTAGACATACATCACAATTTGTGACATTCATCAATTTAGTTATCTTTCTCTGCCTTGCTCAGCTCTTTCTTTGAGGTTGAAACAGTATCTTAGATCCTTCATTAGTCTCACGAACTAAGAAATATAGTTGATAAATTCCAGAAATTGAATTTGTTGAGTGATTCTTTTCATTGTTTAATTCATAGTTACAAGCCTCGGACTCGGCAAGGTCGGATTGGCCTCGGACTCGGCCTCGGCGGCCAGACTCGGCAAGGACTTGGCAAATCGAAAAACCCAAGAAATTCAAAGATTTTTAAGGATTTAAAGCATTTTTCATGCATCATTTAGTCAATTAACATCAAATACACAATAATTGAGATAAATAGAAGCTACTTTGCACACATATACAAGTTTACAACTTTACATAGATCGCGAAAGTACAAAGTTATAAACTGTTAAACTAAATAACACACTAGAAACTGAAATATAAATAGTTTCACTGGCAAATGTCTACAATATTCATGGAATCAAAAGTTCAAAACATATATCAAAACTAGGCTTATAGCAGCGTATCCCAATGTCTTCCTACGAGTACGCCTAAGATAGGTCATGGAAGATTGTGCAGCCATCTTCTCTCCCTGTGTCTGAGGCTGACCCTCAGTGGCATCCTCATCATCCCCATCCTCATACTCCTCATCATCCTCA
>MU224540.1:8275975-8309371 GCA_018584345.1 Thuja plicata | reverse complement strand
CTACTCCATGTTGGTTGCCTTATTGGGCATCACCATTTAAAATTCTTGGAACTTGCTATTGCAATATGATCATATAAGCCAAAAAATAATTAAAAACAATTTAAAAATGTTTATTTTTTACTTTATGCATCAGCTGGCTGTGGTAGAGTCCTGGCCACGGGACTCTCCGAGTCAGGAGAGTCCATGGACTCTGCGAGTCCTGGCAGGACTCTGCAGGACTCAGCCGAGTCAGAGTCTAGAGCCCAATAAACTCTGGAGCCCTGACTCGGCTCGGGACTCGCAGAGTCCTGTAACTATGGTTTAATTTATATAAGTTCTTGAAGCGTCACTTGAAAATCTAAAATACTGATTACATATCGTAACAAGATGGACTAATAATTATGTAAATACTAATTCTTGTAATTTCTTGACACTTTTTACTTTTAGCATACCAAAATGTTAATAATAGTATTGATCTCTATCTGTTTTAGGATGCTTCTTTTTTTCAGTGATAGAGACCATGTTATTCTGTCAAGGATCTATTACTTTGTGTTTGCAGAAACGCAATGAGAAAAAGGTAGAAAGCGAGAAGAGGTATTATGAAGATAAGACGTACGTTAGCGGTGACTAATATTTTGATCCAAGATCTACAACTAAGTCTGAAATTTCATGTTGCATGGTGGCTTTGGCATTTCATTTTGATGCACTTTTGCATCTACCTGTTCAACCTATGGGCAAATCTTGTAAGAATTTTGATTGAGACTATCATATATCAGTAAAGGCTTATTTCTTTGCATCTATTCTTGTAAGAGTTCTTGAAAATTTGCAGCAGCTCCATGTCCACTACAAATTTTCCACATTTCTTCTCAAATTTTTATTTTTATGAAGTTGGAAACGAAGGTTGAAGTAAATTGAGCTTTAGGGTAATATTTCGCAACATTTTATAGTTTATCTGATGCATTTTGGAGTTTTGTACAGCAAGTAGGTAAAAATAAGTTTGTGCTATAATATTTAAGTTTGATACATATGTTCTTAAAGTAGTAGTTTTATTTTTCTTATGCTCACTCAGAAAGAATGAGGATTTGTCAACACGCATTACATTTTCTGCAGTTCAATTTTATTTGGGTGTAAGCACCAATTTTGATTGACGCATTGGGGCTAAGGTTCATAAAGAATAGTTTTATTTTCTTATGCTCACTCAGAAAGAATGAGGATTTGTCAACACGCATTACATTTTCTGCAGTTCAATTTAATTTGGGTGTAAGCACCAATTTATATTGATGCATTGGGGCTAAGGTTCATTTCTTCTACACAGTGAAGTCCCTTATACGTTTGGAGTTTATGCTTGATATAAACATTTAACACTAGTTATTGACTTATATAGAAGCATACTAGTAAATATATTGTTTTTTGTACCCAATTAGCTCAAGGACATGGTAATAGGTTTGTAAATAATTTGTTTGATTATCTTACCTAGGTTGCAATAAGGTAGTCTTAGTACTATCATGACAATGGAGCGAATTGGTATGCTATAATATGTATTTTAAGTAGAATGTCATATAGATAAATCCTTTTCCCAATAGCAAACTCACGGTTCTGTTCCTAGGGCAAGAACACCATGATGGAAGTGAAATAGCTGCGGTGGTTTCAAAATTGCTGCAATGCCTATAAAACTGCTTCTTGAAGATTATCGATGGTTTTGTTATGACTAGTGAAACAAAATTTAAAATGAGTGATCCACTTCTGTTTCAGGATCCTTCTAGCTGTGGAAAGGAACACTCCCAACATTTATAAATAGGGCCGAAGAGTTGAACCGTTGTAGTCAAGAGATCACTGTATAGATTGAAGTAGGAGATTGCATTTGCGCTCGTAATGAGTTTGTGAGCTAGCCAACAAGGATAGAGTAATTTGAGGTGCATCCACTTCATGGGCTTGTTCTTGAGCGTTAAAACTGCCACTAAGGCCGTTTGCCCTTGGGGTTTTTTAAGGATAAATCTCTGAATTTATCTGGTGTTTTTTTCCTTTTTCCTTTTAATATTGTCTTTATTTTTATCTATTTTGAGCAACGTTTACTGCCTTGTAGTGTTGTCATTTGTTTCTATTCAGGTAGCACAATAATAAATCATGTTCTAATGAATTCTGTATTTTAATTTTAAGAATTATAGATTGTTTAGTATGAAAGTAAATTTATTATCTTTTGGAAATTGTGTAGTTTGTTATATTAACTAACTACATCTTCAGAGGAAGAATTGTTGCTGTCAATCCATAGATTAGTGCTGTAGATTGACATACATTTGAGCAAACGATATAATGAATGTACTCTACTTTTAGAAACGGTAGCGGATAGTGTGTAGGATTATACTACAAAATTCCGAAGGTAAGCCATGTTGAATAGCATGGACTTCAAGGGGAAAGGTCCACTCAGAGTATCTCAAAGGTCTCTGCACCCACATTGAAGGAGGGTGGTCATTATGAATTTGAATGACTTAAATGAAGCTTGTGTGCAAGTCTTCTATGTAGAGAAGAAGAAAATGGGTGGAGGGGAGTCTTTTAAACATGGTTCAAGCCAAAATAAGCCCACAAAAGACAATGTGAAATACTTTAACTAGGATGTCTAGAAGGGTAAGAAGACTAATTTTATTGTGCTTAAATTTAAGGATCCAAAAAATAATTATAGTCTTGTAACATAGATGAACTTGTAGATGCCAAGTGTTGGAAATTACATCCTAAGAGTAAAAGTAAAAAGAACTAGACAAAGTCAGTTGTAATACTGCGCAAGGTAAAAACAAGAGAATACTTTTGATGTAGATGTTAAGCATGGTTCATGAATAATTTTATGTAGATGATAAGCTTGGATTCATAGCTACCAACACAATGAGAATGTATATATAACTTGATGACACAAAACCTTTCCTAATGCATTGGTAGATCCTAGTTCACAATGCAACTTAATTTCTATTGAACTTGTTTGATCTAAATACACAATCATAGTTTACCCATATCCATTAGGTCTAGTGAATAATTGTGTTGAATTACAAGTGAGAAAAAGTGCAATTTTTTGTTTGGAGTAATTAAAGTTCTAATTTTTGAAGGTGCTTGCAAACATGTTTTTAGGTATTTAATTTCACCTTTTGTTGCTAAGCTTAGAGAGGTATTCATCTCAGAAAGAAGGGAGGATCTATTGCCCTATATACTTTAGCTTGTTCCTAAGCCAAGTGACCCAAAACTTAAATGTACTAGTTGAACTTCAATGACATGGCCATTGGGTATTATATCTTACCGCATTTGAGGACATCAAATAGAGCACATTGATCACCCTATCACTATCATAATGATGATCAAGTAATTGTATGTGGATTTTGAACCACCAACAAATTGTGATGTTTTGACATCTATAGTGATGCATTCTCGCCACCAATGTGAGTACTTCTTGGGGCACAAAATCTAGTCATTTGACATGCTATGAGATTCTAACAATCCAAGTGATTCTTCACATAACATCTTGTGGAATGACTAGTGTAGTCACTTGACATGCATTTATATTCCACCATTTATTGTTTCTAATGAGTTCCAAGATGCTTCATCAAGGGTTTCCAAAATTTTTGTCATAGAATATCTTGAGGGTGTTGAGCAAAGAGTCATCATTGATGTCAAAGATACAGGATAGTACTGTCATTGATGTCAAGGCATCTAGAAGATTGCAATTATTGTCATGTCATAATCAGAGCATTTGAGTTTGCAAAATCAAAGTCAAGTATGTTTAATAGCTCTCTTAATGGTTTTGATTAAAATCTATAGTAAAGTAAGGGTGATGACCCTTACACAACCACAACCCAAAGGCATCAAAAGTGATCAACAACACACTAACAATATAGGTGTTGGCAAATACAAAGATTAACAACACACTAGCATAAAGGCTAGTAGCCCACCTCAAGAATGGGTAGACAACTCACCCACAACATGGGGAGAAGAATAAGAAGCAAAAAAGTGATTTTTTCTATGTCGTCAGATGACTGTCCAGGTGATGCTATCATTAGGATCCCCACCACAAGGGGGATCAACTTGTGAAACTCTATTTGAAAAATAGTTAGCACAAGGGGCATAGTGTTGAGAAAGTTATACATTGTTAGTTGAAGAGTGGAGTAGAGCAGGAGCAATAGATGAAGAAGGTTCCATACAGACAAAAGGACATGTGCCAACAAGAGAAAGAATTAATGAGGCCCAGTTTGCAGTAGGAACATCACCCAAATTTATAGCAAGAGTGAGGATTGATGAGGCCTAGTTTACAGTAGGAGCACCACCAAGATTTGCAGAGGGAGCTTCATTCAAAATGAGTCATCATCACCCTGTGATTCATCATTAGAGGAAGATTCAGAAGCTAGGACAGTCAAATGTTTATCATTGATGTCCTTCCACCAAGTGACATTGCCTTTACACCACAGGAGAACAAACAATTACCAGGTGACCATGTGATGTCCCTAATTTCAAGCTACTTGTAGCCTTCATGAACAAAGTAAATATTATGACAAGGGGTGACATACCTTGTCACTTATACAAAAAAATGTATAATATGTTTAGTAATAAGTGAACCTTAGCAATGTTCTTGATTATACAATGATTGATGTACTAAGTCCAACACTAGGATATCGATACTCCATGCAGCCAATATTGTTATGATGCTTTGATCAATCTTAAACAATACCAAAACTACACCGACTTCATGAAGGACTAATGGCATGATGGTAGGCTAGGCCCACCCATCATCTTGTAATCACTATTCATGATTGCATAAGAAGTAATAAAAATTGCAATCATATCCATTCCACTTAACATGTTCTACAACAACCATACATCTACATACACATCATAATCCACATTGCATTAAATAACCAATAGTACCACTACATGGTAACAATTTCCACATTATATGGTTCATAAAGATTCCGTGGATGGGGGATCGGCTGCCTGTCCTCCTCAGAACGATCAAGCTCTGGCTGGAGATTCTAATGATGTATCTGTTGCTGCTAATGTTGTCTTTGAAGCTATTGTTGTTGTCTCTGATGCTGTCCCTTCTGGTGTTGCTAGTGTTGTCCCTGTGTAGAACGATGATGCTGTCCTTGGTTCATCGTTTTTGTCTTTTGGTGCTCTTGGTTATGCTGCTCATGGTTCTCCTGAGAGGATCTTGGGGTATGATAGTGGTGCCAGTCCTGCCCCTCTTGTGGCTGGGATTGGGACCTGCCCTTTAGTGGGCTTTTCCGGTTCCTCTTTGGACTGGAAGAAGGATGTTGAAAAGGTGGAGGATGGATGGACAACAGTTAAGGGAAAAAAAAGTTAAGTCTTCCACTCTTTCATTTGATATGAACTTACGTTCACATAAAGATGGGCAAAAATGTAAATCTTGATTGCCTTGTTTGTGGCTGGTTGGGCCTTTTTTCTTTTTGGTTGGAACTATGGTTAGTTCCTTTGGCTTGTTTGGTGGGGCTCCACAGTTGTTTTTTGGTCTTTCTTTGACCTTTCTTTTGCTGCTAATGTACAAGGTTTCGGGACCTTTCAAATCTAGTTTTTTACTTAATCAGAACAATTTCCATTTTTTTTTTATATGTATTGCATATTCTCCACCAACTCATAACTCAATTTCATCATTCATACATCACCATACATACGCCCATGCATTACACACTCATCATTACCTTTGCATATTAGCCAATTGGCTATAAGAGAATAAATCAAATTTAAGTCTATAATTGAATTGACTAAGTCAAGTCGATAATAGATATATCATAATCGACTAGTTAGTCAATTATACAGACTAGTTAGTCAATTATATCAACTAAACATACTTGGCATAGTATACTAATTAGTGATTGAAGAGATACAACGTGAAGAGATATATCGCTTCCTTTGCCAAGAGATGTAAACATTCAACAAATACAAGGATATAATATGGAGTTCACATTCATTCCATATGGAGCATGGGATTATTTCATATATTTTTTTCTTATCCTTTACGGATCGCTATGTTTAGAGCATATTGCCTTTTGACTTCCTTGGTGCAAGAGTATAAAGTTATATTCAAAGATGACATCTCCATTGGATATAGATATTGTTACATTAGACACAAGAGACATATAAACAACCTCTCTTTGTGCATATATTTATTGCTACATCAGACACATCCAATCTCTTTGTTGCAAGCAGATAATTATAAATCAAAGACAACCAAATCACTATAGAAGGTACATCAAACTTTGCATATAATCATTGGTTCATAAAAAACAACACCACTTACATGTAAAGACATCGATTGTTTGCACAATCGATAAAGTGATTTGCCATAGTTGTAAATACCAGGCATTGTAATTATCATATTGACATTGTCATCATAAATTTGCATTACAATGAGCGTCATTATTAGACATTGTTTGTTATACAAGTTTATAAATAAATCAGATTTCAAACTTATCTTCCATTACTTTCTTAAAAATCATATCTATTTGCCATAGTAAGTAAAGAATTATCTAAGTAACAATCCTATCTTTCTAAATATTGAATAAAGGGGACATTATAGACCAGTAGAGTAGCACTGACGACATTGAAATGAGAGGCCCTCATAATCCACCACTTGAGTCTATGGCCTATATCCCCTACCATAAGAACTACATCTCTAGGGAGAGGTGTGGAGGTAACAATGTCAACCAAAATGCGTGCAAAGGTAGAGAGACCCATAACAATTGTAGTCTCATCCACCTTCAAGAATTAACCTATATAGTTGCTAATGGCCTCGAATCAAGGGTTCTCCCAAAAATGAAGGGGAAGATTTGGGAGACGAACCTACACTGGACGCACAATAAGTGGTTCAGTAAGAGGGTTGAAGGAGACTGTCCAAGGTTTGGTCAAGAGAGACTGAGTCCCCTAAACCCACAACTTGCTTAACACCAAATCTCGTTCTTCAGAAGAAGCGATGGAGCAATAACAAACCCCTTTGCACAAGGGAAAAACTCAATGTTACCATGGATAACAGGTCACTAAGAATTTGTCACTCGATGTTGAAGATCAAGAAGAGAAGACAAAAAATGAATGAATCTACAAAGCAACTGACATCTCTCGTAGAAATCCATATTTTGCACCACATCCTAGCCACACACCACCACAGGGAATGTCTTGGCATAGGCAAGAGGTTGACATTTCTCCTTTGAAGGAATAGAAGCAACAAATTTAGCAAACACGAGCAAAGCTTCGCCCACCAAGAATAGAGAGAGGCTTTGGAGAGGGGACCCTCACATTCATCACCTTAGCAAAATCAATCTCAGGTCTCTGAGAAGAATGCTCAGCGAGCACCACTCCAACAGGGACACTTCCACCAGTAGTGTCATGAATAGTAAGAACCCTTGTGTCACCCTCAACTAGATGTAGAACACCTAGTACACCCGAGGAAGAGGGAGCAAGCAAGAGCAAGACCCCAAGCGGGACAGGGTCGAAGCCGTAGTGACCTGTCCATAAGCAGCCACAAAAGTACTAGATAGAGTAGAGGCGATAAGGGCAACAAAAGCGACATGTGCAATAGATATAACAACTTGGGTTGAGGAGGTGTCCATAGCCATTACACCACAAGCGGGGAGCTAGAGTTGTTACATTGTGATCAGGAGCGAGAGCACACTTCTTTAATATTTGAAAATTTTGAATCTTGGCTGTAAGCTCTACAAGCAAGAAGTCCCACTATTTCACCAAGGGTTAAGGTCAACAACTCTCCATTGAGAACTACGGTATAGAGTAACCATGTGGGGACTTGAACCTTGGTTGTAGGCACTACATGCATGAGGCCCCACCGTTTCACTAAAGGGTTAAGCCCTAGCTCTCTTAATGTTCTTATCATTCTCTGATATTGGTTGTCCCTAAGTGCTTAACACATATGCTCTTCTCTTGAAGCCTTTGTGGTAGACTTTTGAGGTCTATTGATTACATTCAATATATTCACTCAGTTGCATGATCATGGTGTTTGGTTCTGCATTTTGTTGCAGTTGCGTGGTATGGCTTCCGATTTGGAAGTTATGTAAAACTACATCAGAAGTATCATTTTCTAGAGTTGTACAAGCTAAGCTTAAACTTACAAGAAAATGGAAGTAAAAAAATGATCCTTGTGTTAGTTGGCTGAATGTATTGATGTTTTGGATTGATAAATTAGAGAAGGGTAACATGTGCCAATCAGAGGAAGTGTGTGCATGTTCTCTGGGGCTTGTAGAGTGTGCGATGAATAACACATAATATGTTCTCACTGCTGGAGTAAATTGTTGGCTTTTCGGCCAAATTGACTACTTGTTGGATTAAGGAATTTGTTTGTGGCTGACTTGTGGATATTGTAATTATGTTCTAGGTTAACTTGGAGATATTGTAATTATATTCTAGGTCGACTTATGAATGTAATTATCATCACAATGCATATATATTATTGATCTAGGTTTACTCCTAGGTTGCATGAAGTATGAGTAGAAAAAGAGTTGTGCAAGTTGCTTAATCCTTTATGTGAGGTGAATTAAGGTATGCAGATCAAGTTGCAAATATGGTACACACTGAGAGAATGTTTTGTAGCATAGCAACTGGTTGAAGGTGTAGTTTGAGTTTGGAAGGTCTGCATAATTCTAGTCTTGTAGTATTTTAAGTTGATGCCTCATATTCTGAGTTGGTGCTTGTAACGCCCCACCAGAGAACCCAAGAGAATCTAACCTAAACATGATACTAAGTTGATGGAACAATTTTTTTAAAAAAGTTTACAAACACAAATGCAGAAACAAGAAAGACAAAGATAAACAAAAATATAATGTGAACAAGAACAATTAACAAACTCAAGGGTTCCATGACATAGAGTTACTTGAATTAAACTAACCTCATATTCTGAGTTGGTGCTTGTAACGCCCCGCCAAAGAACCTAAGAGAATCTAACCTAAACATGATACTAAGTTGATGGAACATTTTTTTTTTTTAAGTTTACAAACACAAATGCAAAAAAAGAAAGACAGAGATAAACAAAAAGATAATGTGAACAAGAACAGTTAACAAACTCGAGGGTTCCATGACATAGAGTTACTTGAATTAAACTAATCTATGAAGAACAACTAAAAGCAACTAGCATGAGAAGATACATCAATTCATGAAATCATAAGATACATCTCATACCAAGATCACATATACAATTGATACTCAAGGTATACATAATTAATCAATATACACTGCACAAGTTGTAGGGTATGCAACAATGAATAACAAAACATCACATCTCCAGAATGAATGTCAACCAAAATATAGATATGTACAATATACATCTCATGAATGAACAAGTCTTCAGAAGAACAAGAAGCTAGAATAATAACCAGGATCATCCAAGCACCTGGACACGAACGTCATATCTCAAATGGTAAAAGAATCACTGCCACCCGACAACGTGGAACTCAAAGGTCCACTCCCACCGTGCTAAGGAGGTAACATTAGGCCCACACACACATGTATACAACAAGAAGGAAAGTGCAAAGGTATACAAGACATAAAAAAAAAAGTATGCAGAGGAAGATCCTAGAAGCTCACTATAACAATAAGGTTCTAAACATTAGCAGAGGCACTAGATACATGTAGGAAGCCTAGGATGCATATAGGGAAGTGTCTCCACGTAAATAAGCCAAATTCTTACGCCCTTAGGCAGACAAGCATCATCTCCCAGTCTCATCCTTAGCCTATACTAGCACTCAAGGCATGGGCGAGGCACACTATTGTCTTGCTAAAATTAACCTAGTATTTTATTATCACTTTATTAAGTTACTTACAATGAGTTGCCTTGGTAAGCCACTTGCAGGACCTAGTCTCCATTGTAAGCCACTTCCCTCCTATACACCTAGATAACCTACCCTAGGTTCAAGAATCACATAACATCATAATGATAAATATAATTCACTAAACTGGTTCCTGCCCATACAGGAATGTATTGGTTCTCAATTAACCATATACATCATAAAGATACTCTCCAATGATCACAACACTCAAATGTGTTCAATACTGAAACTTGGTCAGGTAATAAAGATCGAGGTGATAACAACCCATAATGCATACAACATGTACACATGCAATAGTAAACAAATCCTAAAAAAGAAAACACACAATGCCCCTAAAAGCTTAGTTCAAAGTCAAGGTCAGAATAATGATCGAACCAAAAATAACTCTAATGACACAAGTAACTAAAACACACATATACATCTACAAAACAGATATAAAAGACCCCAAGCCTATGGTATAACAATTATAAAGTCAACTAAAACTCCCAAAAATATCATAAAAGACAACATAGACGTCCATTTAAATAATTTCAAGATATAGTTAAGCTAATAGAATGCCCAGTCAAAAATTTCAGCACAACTTTTTTTCTTCATAAAAATAGAATTTCAAAAAATAAAATCCAACTGCATGCAAATTCTAAAAAGTATTTTTTTTTAAAATATAATTTTTAAACAACAAAATTTCTAAAAATAGAATATTGCTACATGCAATTTCCCAAAAAGAATAATTCTTTTAATTTACTTTAATAAAAGAACATACAAATAAATATACATTTCCTAAATACCATGCAAATAAATATATCTTTCTTAAATAACATTCAAATAAATATATCTATCTTAAATAACATACCAATAAATATATCATTTACAAATACCTATTCTTTAAAATAATTTATTTAATTGCTTTTTCATAATAAAAGAGAGAACATGCATTTATCCCCATTTTATATTTTATTATGCAATTGTAGATCTACATGCAATAATATTAATTGGTTTTAATAATATGATATGCAATTTATCCCCCTTCAACATTTCCATCCAAATTTAGATCTGAAAAATAATTGCTTTAATAATAAAAAAAATATGCAATTATTTTTTCCATTTAAAAAAAATCTTAGATCTTGTTGAACACAATAAAAATAGGATTATTAAAGAACCCATTACTCCTATTTCTTTCAAAATGAAAATATGCAAAATGTCTTTTTAGCAAAATCAACATCAAACCCTAATTGGAAAAAAATACATAATTTTTTACAACTTGGATTTTTCTAATGAAACCCTAACACTCACAATTCTAGATCTAAAAACTACACAATGAACAAAACCCTAAATTCAATTCAATTCAAATTTTTTTTCTCATATTTAATAAATCGAGCAAACAAAATAACAAACAAGGAATTTCCACACAAAGGATTGTAGCATTTTAGACACATAGAAGACAAGAATCTGAATATTGGAATTTCAAAGGTTTCAAACCCTACTTTAAAAATGAAGATCAAATCTGAAACAATGACGAAGTAAGGTGCAATCTAAAATACTCCACAACTTTACAAAAATTCTTTTACTCCCAAAATTCTCCTTTAACCTGATTAAATTGTCTCTATATGACTTTCAATTCATATATATAGAAAACTAAGTAATTAAGTTTACAAAAGTGCAACCCTAATTACGGATTTAATTTTAATTTAAAATTAAAAAAGAAAATACTTTAATTTCAACTTTAACTTAAATTAAGTTTGCACAAACTTAACTTTACAAGTTGAAGTCAAAGTCATAATTTTAGAAAAGTGCATTTGAAATGCATGTTATTATTTTAATTAATTAAATCAATTATGCAACTTATACATATCACTTAACCCAACAGTAAATTCGAATTCTTAATTTAATTTATTGAATTGAATGTGCAATTAAATTGCATAATAATATTTTAATTGAAATTAATATTTATAGCATTTTATTTAATATGCAACTTGATTATAAATATCATTTTTATATTAATTGTGTATTTAATTTTAATTTTTGGATTTAATATTAATTAAATCTCAATTATTAATTTAAGACTTAATAATTTAATTAATTAATCAAACATACGTATTTAATCAATATTTAATTATTAAATAGTCATATATTAATATATTAATGTTTTAACCTTATTAAAATTCTAATTATTAACATTAATAATTACCTTAATACATTATTAATCAATACAAGCCAAAATATAACATTAATCTAATTGAACCCATCCAAACAAGAAATATCAACTGAAACAAAGCAACAAGCATACACAAAAATGCTCACAAATCCATGTCACCTTAACGGATTCAGATAGGGTAGTTAGTCAGATACTTGTCCATTCTTAGGATAAAATGTAGGCTTAAGGTAAAGATTTAGCCTGAATTTTACCTTTGACATATTGCGATAGGGCACGCTCATTCATGCCAATTCAAGGAAGACGATGCCTGGTACCTAACAACCTATCATCACAAAGATGAGCATATGCATACATATAATATAACAGACAATGGTAGAGATCAATACATCGTGTGGATCTCGCCAAAGCAAGTAACTGCGACTCTGTCCCTCACCATATTAGGCATGTCAAACATAAATGTAAAACATACAAATGATACATGCGCATACAGGTGTAGTGCCAGTAAATTCATAATCATAATGACATCATAACATATAAATTACCATCATGAAAGTAACCATAAATCTAGCTGAAAACACAAGATATCACACAACTATCCAATGGATAATGAAATATCAAATCATAATAAAAAGTCGTACATCAATATCCTCAAATAACACTGAAAATAACCAATGAACACATGAAAAGTGTGTAAAAGAGTTTGGAAAGAAAACCTAAAAAACAAAACTATGGGGTGGGTATTATATCATCCCCATAAAATTAGGCTTACTCCTAGAAGCCTACAACAAAAATAGAAATATAAATCTCTAAATTCAAAGAAAGTGAAAAATAAAGACAAAATAAATGATTGCAAACAATAGTCTGAAATGCAAAAGAGTTATGTGTTTATATTTGATTTAAATTGAACTATAAAACACCTAAAAGGTGTATAAATTCCTTGAGTTCCCAGTGTAGAAACTCAGGCTGATACCAGATGTAATGGCCCACCAGAGAACCCAAGAGAATCTAACCTAAACATGATACTAAGTTGATGGAACAATTTGTTTTAAAGTTTACAAACACAAATGCAAAAGCAGGAACAAAAACGATAAACAAAAAGCCAATGTGAACAAGAACAGTTAACAAAATCAAGGGTTCCATGACGTAGAGTCACTTGAATTAAACTAATCTATGAAGAACAACTAAAAGAAAATAACATGAGAAGATAGATCAATTAAAATTATAAGATACATCTCATATCAAGATCACATATACAACTGATACTCAAGGTATACATAATGAATTAACATACACTGCACAAGTCGTAGGGTATGCAATAATGAATAAAAAACATCACATCTCTAGAATGAACGCCAACTAAAATACAGATAGGTACAATATACATCTCATGAATGAACAAGTCTCCAGAAGAACAAGAAGTTAGAATAACAACAAGGATCATCCAAGCACTTGGACAAGAACGTTAGATCTCAAATGGTAAAAGAATCACTACCACCTGACCACGTAGAACTCAAAGGACCACTCTCACTATTCCGAGGAGATAACATTAGGCTCACAGACACAGGTATACAACAAGAAGGAAAGTGCAAAGGTATACAAGACATAAAAAGGGTATGCAAATGAAGATCCTAGAAGCTCACTATAACAATAAGGTTCTAAACATTACCAGAGGCACTAGATACATGTAGCAAACCTAGGATGCATATAGGGAAGTGTCTCCACGTAAATAAGCCAGATCCTTACGCCCTTGGATAGAAAAGCATAATCTCCCACTCCCATCCTTAGCCTATACTAGCATTCAAGGCATAGACAAGGCACACTATTGTCTCGCTAAAATTAACCTAGTATTTTATTAAGTTATCACTTTATTAAGTTACTTACAATGAATTTCCTTGGTAAGCTATTTGGGGGCCCCGGTTTCCATTGTAATCCACTTCCCTCCTATACACCTAGATAACCTACCCTAGGTTCAAGGATCACATAACATCATAATGATGAATATAATTCACTAATTTGGTTCCTGCCCATATATGAACGTATTGGTTCTCAATTAATCATATACATCATAAAAGGCACTCTCTAATGATCACAACACTCAAATGAGTTCAATATTGAAACTTGGTCAGGTAATAAAGATTGAGGTGATAACAACCCACAATGCATACAACAGGTACACATGCAACATCAAACAAATCTTTAAAAAGAAAACACACAATGCCCCTAAAAGCTTAGTTCAAAATCAAGGTTAGAATAATGATTGAAACAAAAATAACTCTAATGACACAACTAAAACACACATATACATTTACAAAACATATATAAAAAATCCCAAGCCTATGGTATAACAATCTTAAAGTCAACTAAAACTCCAAAAAATACCATAAAAGATAACATAAACGTCCATTTAAATAACTTCAAGATATAGTTCAGTTAATAGAATACTTAGACAAATTTTTTAGCACAACTTATTTTTTTTATAAAAATATAATCCAACTGCATGCAAATTCTTAAAAGTTTTTTTTTTCTTAAAATAGAGTTTTTAAACAACAAAATTTCTAAAAACTGAGGTTTTTAAAAAATTATAATTTCTAAAAATAGAATACTGCTGCATGCAATTTCCCAAAAAGAATAATTCTTTTAATTTACTTTAATAAAAAACATACAAATAAATATTACTTTCCTAAATACCATGCAAATAAATATATCTTTCTTAAATAGCATTCAAATAAATATATTTTTAATAAATAACATACAAATAAATATATAATCTACAAATACTTATTCTTTCAATTTTTTTTATTTAATTAATTTAAATAATAAAAGAGAGAACACACATTTATCCTCATTTTATATTTTACTATGTAATTGTAGATCTACATGCAATAATATTAATTTATTTTAATAATAAGACATGCAATTTATCGTCTTTCAACATTTTCATGCAAATCTAGATCTGAAAAATAATTGTTTTAATAATAAAAAAATATGCAATTATTTTTTCCCATTTTCTAAAAACGCTAGATCTTGGAGAATACAATAAAAATACGTTTTATAAAGAACCCATTACTCTTATTTATTTTGAAATGAAAATATGCAAAACTTCTTTTTAGCAAAATTAACACCAAACCCTATTTGGAAAAAAAAACATAATTTTTTACAACTTGGATTTTTTAATGAAACCCTAACACTTACAATTCTAGATCTGAAAATTACACAATGAACAAAACCCTAAATTCAATTCAATTATTTTTTCTCAGATTTAATCAATCGAACAAACAAAATAAAGAACACAGAATTTCTACAGAAAAGATTTCAGTATTTCAAACACATAGAAGACAATGATCTGAATACTAGAATTTCAAAGGTTTCAAACCCTACTTTAAAAATGAAGAACATATCTAAAACAATGACGAAGTAAAGTGCAATAAAAAATACCCCAAAACTTAAAAAAAATTCTTTTACTCCTAAAATTCTCCTTCAAAATGGCTTTCAATTCAGATATAGAGAAAACCAAGTAATTAGGTTTACAAAAGTGCAACCCTAATTAGAAATTTAATTTTAATTTAAAGTTAAAAGAAAACACTTTAACTTCAATTTTAACTTAAATTAAGTTTGCACAAACTTAACTTTACAAGTTGAAGTCAAAGTCACAATTTTAGAAAAGTGCATTTGAAATGTATGTTATTATTTTAATTAATTAAATCAATTATGCAACTTATACATATCACTTAACTCAACTTTAAATTCAAATTCTAAATTAAATTTATTAGATTGAATGTGCAATTAAATTGCATAATAACAATTTAATTGAAATTAATATTGATAACATTTTATTTAATATGCAACTTGATTATACATATCATTTTTATATTAATTATGTATTTAATTTTTGGATTTAATATTAATTAAATCTCAACTATTAATTTAAGACTTAATAATTTAATTAATTAATCAAACATACATATTTAATTATTAAATAACCAGATATTAATATTTTAACTTTATTAAAGTTGTAATTATTAACATTAATAATTACCTTAATAAAACATTAATCAATACAAGCCAAAATATAACATTAATCTAATTGAACCCATGCAAACAAGAAATATAAACTGAAACAAAGCAACAAGCATACACAAAAAGGCTCACCAATCCACGCCACCTTAACGAATTTAGGTGGGGTAGTCAGTCAGATACTTGTCCATTCTTAGGACAAAATGTAGGCTTAGGGTAAAGATTTAGGCTTGAATAATATCTCCCCTCTTTTACCATTAACATATTGTGATATGGCACACTCACTCTTGCCAATTTTGAGAAGACGATGCCCGATACATGCAAACCTTTCATCACAAAGACGAGCATATACATACATATAATATAATAGACAATGGTAGAGATCAGTACATCGTGTGGATCTCACTGGAGCAAGTAACTATGACTCTGTCCTTCACTATATCAAGAATGCCAAACATAAATGTAAAACATACAAAGTATACATGTGCATACAAGTGTAGTGTCACAAAATCCCTAATCATAATGACATCATAACATATAAATTACCATCATGAAAGTAACCATAAATCTAACCAAAAACACAAGATATCATGCAACTATCTAATGGATCATGAAATATCAAAGCATAATGATAAGTCATACATCAATATGATCAAATAACATTGAAATAACCAATAAACACATGAAAAGTGCCTAAAAGAGTTTGGCAACCAAACCTGAAAAAGAAAACTATGGTGTGGGTATTACATCAACCCCCTAAAATTAGGCTCACTCCTAGAAGCCTACAACAAAATAGAGATATAAATCTCTCAACTTAAAGAAAGTAAAAAATAAAGACAAAATGAATGATCACAAACAATAGTTTGAAATACAAAAGAGTTGTGTCTATATTTGGTTTAAAGTTTAAATTATAAGACATCTAAAAGGCGTATGAATTCCTAGAGTTTCCAATGTAGAAACTTGGGCTCTGATACTAGATGTAACACCCTGCCAGAGAACCCAAGAGAATCTAACCTAAACATGATACTAAGTTGATGGACCAATTTTTAAAAAAAGTTTACAAACACAAATGCAGAAGACAGAAAAACAAAGATAAACAAAAAGATAATGTGAACAAGAATAGTTTAGAAACTCAAGAGTTCCATGACGTAGAGTCACTTGAATTAAAATAATATATGAAGAAAAAATAAAAGAAACTAACATGAGAAGACACAACAATTGAAATCATAAGATACATCTCATATCAAGATCACATATACAACTGATACCCAAGTTACACATAATGAATCAACATACACTACACAAGTCATAGGGTATGCAACAATGAATAACAAAATATCACATCTCTAGAATGAATGTCAACCAAAATACAGATAGGTACAAGTTACATCTCATGAATGAATAAGTCTCCATAAGAACAAGAAGCTAGAATAATAACAAGGATCATCCAAGCATCGGGATACGAACATTAGATCTACTACCACCCAATCATGTGGAACTCAAAGTTCCACTCTCTCTATGCTAAGGAGATAACATCAGGTCCACAAACACAGGTATACAAAAAGAAAGAAATTGCAAAGGTATATAAGACATAAAAAAGGTATGCAGAGGAAGATCCTAGTTCTCACTATAACAATAAGGTTCTAAACATTACCAGAGGCACTAGACACATGTAGGAAACCTAGGATGCATATAGGGAAGTGTCTCCATATAAATAAGCCAGATCGTTAAGCCCTTCGATGGCCAAGCATCATCTCCCACTCTCATGCTTACCCTATACTAGCATTCAAGGCACAGGCGAGACACACTATTGTCTTGCTAAAATTAACCTAGTATTTTAGTAAGTTATCACTTTATTAAGTTACTTACAATGAGGTTCCTTGGTAATCCACTTGCGGGCCCCGGTCTCCATTGTAAGCCACTTCCCTCCCATACACCTAGGTAACCTACCCTAGGTTCAAGGATCACATAACATCAAAATGATAAACACAACTCACTAATTTAGTTCTTGCTCATACAAGAACATATTGGTTCTCAATTAACCATATACTTCATAAAGGTACTCTCCAATGATCACAACACTCAAATGAGTTCAATACTGAAACTTGGTTAGATAATAGAGATCGAGGTGATGACAACCCACAATGCATACAATAGGTACACATATGCAACAATAAACAAATCCTCAAAAAGAGAACACATAATGCTCATAAAAGCTTAGTTCAAAATCTAGGTCAGAATAATGATCGAACAAAAAATAACCCCAATGACACAAGTAACTAAAACACACATATACATTTACAAAACAGATATAAAAAACTCCATATCTCTGGTATAACATTCCTAAAGTCAACTAAAACCCCCAAAAATACAATAAAAGACAACATAGACGTCCATTTAAATAGCTTCCAGATATAGTTCAGCTAATTGAATACTTAGTCAAAAATTTTAACACATTATTTTTAATTTTTAATTTTTTTTATAAAAATAGAATTTCTAAAAATAGAATCCATCTGCATGCAAATTCTAATTTTTTTTCTTCTTAAAATAGAACTTCAAAAATGGAATTTTTACACAACAAAATTTCTAAAAATAGACTTTCTAAAAAAGTATAATATCTAAAAATAGAATATTGCTGCATGCAATTTCCCAAAGAGAATAATTATTTTAATTTTGCTTTAATAAAAAAAAATAAAAAAATAAAAAATCTTTCCTAAATACCATGCAAATAAATATATCATTTAATAATACTTATTCTTTAAATTTTTTTATTTAATTAATTTTTCAAAACAAAAGGGAGAATATGCATTTATCCCCATTTTATATTTTACTATGCAATTGTAGATCTACATGCAATAATATTGATTTATTTTAATAATAAGACATGCAATTTATCCCACTTCAACATTTCCATGCAAATCTAGATCTGAAAAATAATTGCTTTAATAATAAAAAAATGTACAACTATTTTTTCCCATTTTCTAAAAACCCTAGATCTTGGAGAACACATAAAAATAGGATTTTTAAAGAACCCATTACTCTTATTTCTTTCGAAATGAAAAAATGCAAAATGGCTTTTTAGCAAAAGCAACATCAAACCCTAATTGGAAAAAAATGCATAATTTTTTACAACTTGGACTTTTCTAATAAAACCCTAACACTCACAGTTCTAGATCTGAAAACTACACAATGAACAAAACCCTAAATTCAATTCAATTCAATTCAATTCAATTCTTTTCTCATACTTAATAAATCGAACAAACAAAATAACAAACAAGAAATTTCCACACAAAGTATTCCAGTATTTTAGACACATAGAAGACAAGGATCTGAATACTGGAATTTCAAAGGTTTCAAACCCTACTTTAAAAAAGAAGAACGAATCTGAAGCAATGACGAAGTAAGGTGCTATCCAAAATACTCCAAAGCTTTAAAAAAATTCTTTTACTCCCAAAATTTTCCTTTAACCTAATTGAATTGTCTCCAAATGACTTTCAATTTAGATATATAGAAAACCAAATAATTAGGTTTACAAAAGTGCAACCCTAATTACGAATTTAATTTTAATTTAAAAAAAAAACACTTTAATTTTAAATTTAACTTAAATTAAGTTTGCAGTAACTTAAATTAAGTTTGCATTAATTTAAATTAAGTTTGCACAATCTTAACTGTACAAGTTGAAGTCAAAGTCATAAGTTTAGAAAAGTGCATTTGAAATGCATGTTATTATTTTAATTAATTAAATCAATTATCCAACTTATAGATATCACTTAACTCGACATTAAATTTGAATTCTTAATTTAATTTATTAAATTGAATGTACAATTAAATTTCATAATAATATTTTAATTGGAATTACTATTTATAACATTTTATTTAATATGCAACTTGATTATAAATATCATTTTTATATTAATTATGTATTTAATTTTAATTTTTAGATTTAATACTAATTAAATCTCAATTATTAATTTAACTTAATAATTCAATTAATTAATCAAACATACGTATTTAGTTAATATTTAATTATTAAATAGCCATATATTACTATAATAATGTTTTAACCTTATTAAAGTTGCAATTATTAACATTAATAATTACCTTAATAAATCATTAATCAATACAAGCCAAAATATAACATTATTCTAAGTGAACCCATCCAAACAAGAAAAAACAACTGAAATAAAGCAACAAGCATACACAAAAAGGCTCACAAATCTACGTCACCTTGATGGATTCAGATAGAGTAGTCAATCAGAGACTTGTCCATTATTAAGACAAAATGTAGGCCTATGGTAAGGATTTAGGCCTGAATACTATCTTCCCTCTTTTACCATTGAGATATTGCGATAGGGCACACTCCCTCCTGCCAATTCAGGGAAGAGGATGCCCGATACGTACAAAGCTTCCATCACAAAGATGAGCATATGCATACATATAATATAACAATGGTAGAGATCGGTACATCGTGTGGATCTCTTTAGAGAAAGTAATAACGACTCTGTCCCTCACCATATTAGGCACACCAAACGTAAATGTAAAACATACAAATGATACATGTGCATATAGGTGTAGTGTCAGTAAATCTATAATCATAATGACATCATAACATATAAATTACCATCATGAAAGTAACCATAAATCTAACTAAAATCACAAGATACGACACAACAATCCAATGTGTCATGAAATATCAAATCATAATGAAAAGTCATACATCAATATCCTCAAATAATACCAAATAACCGATGGACAAATAAAAAGTGCCTAAAAGAGTTTGGCAACTAGACCTGAAAAATCAAACTATGGGGTGGGGATTGTGCGTGTTATTTTGTGTACCTGTTAGATGCAACACAACACTTCAATAAGTCATTGTATTAGTGAAAAATAAGGATTAGCAAGCATATCAATCACTAAAATTGACCTATTGCTTCCTATCTAGGAGGAGTGTGAAAAATGCAATAATTGCCCTCAAATTATGCATTTATCAGTGACATATACAACCTAGAATGAAAGATTTAAATGAAACTAATCTACATGCTCAAGAAATATGCATTCTAAGTTCTAAAAATGAAGCTTATAACAATGCATAATAAGAAAGCTAAAATGCAATATAGATCTCTAATAATATGAACAACATAACAATGCTTTCAACAATCCAAAATTAGGGGCCCATTGAGCTTAAAACTCATTCTATTTATAGAAGAATTCAGGAGTGAGAGGAGAGATAAGGCCATTAAATGCACGTGTAAAAGCCTTAATGAGGGATAGCAATTATGAGGCATGGTAAGGGTATAAGCATTAATGATTCATTCATGGGAGCATTAATGAGGCACAGTGAGGGGTTTAAGTCCAAGCTTGAGAGAGTGGACTTTGGGGAAGGGGAGCTTGAGAAAGTGGACTTTTGGAAAATGAGTTGAATTACTAATTCAAAGATTAGGAATGTGACATCATTAGGGAGAGGGTTAAGATGGGATTAAGATTATAATTAGGCTTTGCATGGGTGAAGGGGTTGGGATTAGTTAGAACCTAGGGTTAAGGTGGTTGAGATGGGTTAGGTTAGGGTTTAAAGGGACTATCAATGAATTGAATTATATAAATAATATATTCATTCAATAATAGGGGAAATTAATTATTTAATCTTTTGGTTGCTTTTGATAATTAATAAGGACTATAGCTAATTAATTAAATTAATTAGGCTAGGGGATTGGCTTTCCTTTTGCAAGTGATGAGGTGTAATTAAGATTTTATTTAATTTATTTTAATTAATTATCTTAGCCATGTTTTTGATTTGTTTTGATAGAATTGAATTGATTTGATTTGATTGGCTAAGGCAATTAATGTAATTTAGTGATTAAAACACTTAGGAGATTAAATTTGATTTAAACGAATTATGCCAGTAAATTGAAGAATTGTCTTGACATAATTGGGGGTATGATCACACTTAGGGAAAATAGGGTCTATGGTCAGAAAATACCAAATTAGGGTGGTTACATTTGCCCCTCTTTGAATAGATGTGCGAGAAATGCATTGATTCAAAGAAAGTTTTTGATGTTGACTTCAGAAAGTTTGAGAATTTCGCCCTTGATCGAACGAAATGCCTGATGAGATCAGTCTCACACTTGTTTGAACTAAACTGATAGAATTGACTCTGAACTTGATCGAACAAAGGTCAATAAGAAAATATCTTAAAGATACCAATTCTGAACTTGGTTGTCATCCAAAAATTGATAATACCGACTTTGAACTTGATCGAACGAAGGTCAGTACAAAGCTGCCAGGAGCTTTAATAAGAATCTAAGAAAAAGTAGACATAGGATATCCAGCTTGTGAGAACCGAAGCCTTCAATCCAATAGTTCTGACTTAGTCAAGGAACTGTAATGCCTTTAGTTTTTTGATAACGAAGTCATTTTAATGTTGTTTTGATCAAGAATTTGATTGATTTTACTATGATCATGCCCCCTCAGGAATGAAATCGAAGAAAAAAGAATAAAATCCCTCTGTTGAAATGATGTATCACTTGCATGGAGTGGTTAGATCAAGAAAGAATGAATTAGAAGAAGTGAAGAAACAGAGGTGTGGTAAGAGAAAACATAATGTTACCAAGTTAATCACATTAAAAAGTGAGTGTTGAGTCTGATAAAATGATCTTTGACCAAGATTTGGGATGAATAATGTGCAATGTGATGATATAGAACCCAGATAACTGTTTGCGTAAAGCTTGTGATTCATTTTCAGAACATATGGAGCAATTCTGTAGTTTTAGTAACTATTGTAAAAATTTGACTGCACTGTATTAAACAAAGTTCGTCTGTTCGATTTCATTCCCAATTGATCAGAAAGAGAAAAAAATGAGTTTCAAGTGTCTTGGAGGAGTTTTGAAGCTCCTAAATAGCTCAACAAGTCAAATATATAGGCCCAAATTCACTTTTTACTCACTCATTTTCACTTTTCACCTTAGTAATTCAGAGAGCTCTGCAGAGAAGATGGTGGTCCCCATGGAGAAGCATCATTTCAAGCTTGTCCATCGACATCAATGTCCAGCTGACTACCCACCTCCAGTAAGTACTTGAAAACCTACCTTCTGAAATTTCCAGTTTTCATTTTTATGCTTTTTAGCTCAATTTATAGCCATTTGAATTTTGGGTCATTTCCGGCATGTAGCATCACTTTCGGTAAATCCCACGTCGCTTCCTATTTTTCCCCAAATTCCCGCGTCGCATCCTATAATTTCAAGATCGCACCCTGTTTTTAATTTTGTGTCGCATGCTGTAGGTTTTTTTCATGTTTTTCAAGATTTCGCACCCTGTTGGAACAGGGTCGCACGTGGCATCCCGTGTCACTTCTTGTAAAATAGGGTCACATCCCGGATGCCCCATCGCATCCCAGAAATCAGGGATCACATCCCGCAAAGAGGATCACACCCTATAAAAACAAGGTCATTTCCAATTTTTGACTTAGTTAAATGCCCAGTTTGACCTTTTTTCTTCTGCTGACAATTAAAACTCTTAGCTCAGAGGTTTTCTGCTTAGCTTTCTTAGATAGAACACTGATTTTAAAATTTTCTGTAATTACCATCTATTGAACAGGTTTCTTTTGAGGTAGTGTCATTTCGAGGACCATATCCTGGTCGTGTCCTTGCTCTATCAAGGGTTTTGATGGATGATGAGGCATAGTTAGTTGTTTATGATGGGGCAATCTGTTTGAAACTGTCTCTGATAGAATTGCACAAGGAATAATTGAGGCGTATAGCCCTATGAGTACTCGAATATGTGGTCTCACAAGAAAGATTCAAGTGGCTCCGCTCTACACATATCCAAGCATGTTCAAGGAATGATGTCGAAGTTCCAAGAACAAAACTGATTCCGTCTTCCGAGGCTTTGGCCTACAAGGAATAAATTATTTATAGTGAGTTGGAAGGGTTGGCGTAAAACCTATCCTCACTTGGGTCATTCCTGGGAGATTTTTTCCTCAACCGACGGGCCCTCTAATATTTAATAAGCGTACAAAGGATTGGCAAGCTTAGGATTTCAAGATTTCTGATTCTTCAGAAGAAGAAGAGCATACTCTCCTAGTCCATGCCGTTTTCTCCCAAAAAAAACTCCAATCACTTGTTCATTCCCTCAAACCACTTCACTCACAGCTGAATCCCCCATATCGAGTTTTTGATTCCCTCACTTGGAAGGAAGAGCAAATCCTCTAGTGAGACTGAAAAGTAAGCTTAAGCTTGATTTAAATATTCCCAAGTTAATGAAAACACAAGTTCTTGAAAGCAAAGTTTGTTTGTTCTTTGACCACAATATTTAATGATTTTCTTGTTCAATTACAAATCCCAAATTTAGAGAATGAGGTTCTTTCTTTCCACAAATTTAGGTGACTTGTGTTGTTCAATTTCTTGTCCAAAGGAAAATTTAAACGGTGAAACTTGTCCAATTAATCCCACAAAGTTTAATGATTTGCCGGTTCAATTAATTTTCCAAAAATGAATTAAACAATGAGTTTGTTTTCCTTGTTCGATTACTCCAAATTCCTCTCAAATTTTAAACCAACTTTTGATTTTCTGATTTTCCTTGAAGGAAAAGAGAATACTAATCTGATTGTTTTAACAAGTGATTAGAAAATGTGCCTTAATTTGCAACTTTGAATAATTTTAAGAACAAGTTAATCTATGAAAAATGCAAAGCTCAAAGTAACAACCCCTTTTCCATCCTTTTTAAGAAAAAAAAGATAAACAATAATCTACAAACACTTATTACACTATTTAAATGACAGAGACAGAAAACATGCAAAGGTTAATGGTTAGATTTTTCAAATTTCAACCTCAAAAACCAGATGCCATCCTATCTTCCTATTTGCGACTGTATTTACCAAAAATGATCTAGAATTAACTAGATGCGAGCCTTTACCAAACACGATGCAAGATTTCCAGGATGTGAAATCTGATATCCGGGGTGCGATCCAAGATTCTGTGATGTGATCCAATATACGAGATGCGAGCCTTGACAACCAAAAATGACTTTGTTCCTAAGACCTGGGAAGACAAATTAGTAGAAAATGAATTCAAAGTGAGGTAAAATCTGAGATTCGGCCCCACGGTGGGCACCAAAAATGTGCGTGTTATTTTGTGTACAGGTAAAATCTGAGATTCAGCCCCACGGTGGGCACCAAAAATGTGCGTGTTATTTTGTGTACCTGTTAGCTGCAACATAACACTTCAATAAGTCATTGTATTAGTGAAAAACAAGGATTAGCAAGCATATCAATCACTAAAATTGACCTATTGCTTCCTATCTAGGAGGAGTGTGAAAAAAACAATAATTGTTGTTAGATTATGCATTTATTAGTGACATATTAATGCAGGAGCATCTTGGGTCCTTGGCAATCCTTCTCAACCAAAAATATGTTTACTTTCATTTCCAGTTTTTTCTCTGTCACTCAGCTTCTGTTGCTTGGCATGCTTGTCGAGTTGCTCGATCATGCTGGTTTTCTTTTGTTGCTCGGTCCTTCTTTGGATGAGTGCTTTGTTTCTCGGTCATGCTTTGCTAGGTTGGTTTATTTGGGAGTTGGAGCTGCTGGCTGACTTTGACATTTAATTTATGTGGCTGAGTTAATGTGGGGTCTCTCATTGGGATCTGTGTGAACCTAAATCTGGGTCTCACCTTTGTATTTGAGTGCCGAATTCCATGTTGGACTCTTGTATATATTCTTTTGTATGTTCTTAGTTTAGTAGGAAGTCTTAGAGCAAGAAGGAAAATGTTAAGCTATTGAATATCTGAGATCTATGATGTAAGAAGATCATTTGTAATACATTTTGATGTATATGGCCGTAACCAGGAAGGCCTTATAGCCTGACATGTATTGAGTTTGATCAATTAATGATAAAAGATCTTTGTGTTTCTCTCTCTCACTGTTTTGTTGTATTAATTTCACATTATTTCTGCAAGGTGGATGGTTTTGGGTGTTCCCTAGGCCCCAAATCCTTCTTTCTTTTGCGTCAGGTGGTATCAGAGCGAGTTGAGATTCGCAGTTCGTTCTTGTAAACTCTAAGGATATTTGTTGTAGGGTGGCAGGTTGCAATCTGACCTATAATTGCAGAGAGTTTCAAGATGGTTCATGAGAGAGGAAATGATGACCAAGGTCTGGCTGATATGCTCAGACAAATGGCTGCAAGATTGGAAGTTGTTGAGATAGCCCAGTGCAGAGAAAGACATCTTGAAGATGTTAGTGATGATGAATTTGAAGAGGTTCAAGGTGAAGATGCACCTACACCTGTGATGGACCAGGAAGAAGAAAGATTCCTGAGAGCCTTGACAAGTTTGAAATCCACACCTTAGTTTAATCCTCCTGAGTATAGTGTAAATTAGATTTTGATGAATTAATTGACTGGATCACTGAGATAAAAAATATTTTTAATATGAGAATGTTGTAGAGGATAAGGAGGTGAAGATTGCAAGCACAAAATTGAAATGTCATGTATCCTTATGGTGGGAACATCAACAATTGGATAGAAAGAAGAAAGGAAAAGACAAAATGAAGGTATGGGATAAGATGGTAAACAAATTAAAAGGCAAGTTTCTTCCTTGTGATTATCAGATTAACCTAATCTGATGAATGCAAAGTTTGAAGTAGAAAGACAAGTCAGTAAAGGACTACACTGAGGAATTCTATAGATTAGACATCAGATCTGGACATGTTGAAGATGAAGTGGAAAGAGTTGCAAGATATCTGAATGGTTTGCAAAGTTCCATACAAGATGAGATCAGTTTAGTTAAAATGGAAGGTATTGAAGAGGCATACAAATTTTCCCTAAAAGCTGAAGAAAAGTTGAATAGAAGATATGAACAAAGACAAAGAGGTAGAGGTGGTAGATTCCCTAGACGAAGAGGTAGATCTCATGGTGAAAACAATAGATCTGAACCAGACAAGTCAATTTTAGACACATCTCAAGATAAAGGAAAGGTGGAAATTCATACCGAGGAAAAGGCAATTATTCCAGAGCTGGATATAGCAGAAGAGGTTTCCAAGTAACTTGTTACAATTGTGGTGAAGAAGGACATAAATCTTTTGAATCTACACATGCAAGAAAGAAATGTGGTAGCAGTAGCATAAATGTATTAGTGCAAGGGGAAACATCCAATGAACCTGAAAATAATCTCATGATCGGAAGGATACTATGGAGTGAGAAAGATAAGCAAGATCCAATCAGGAAAAGTTTGTTCAAGACCAAATGTAGAGTTGTACACAAAGTTTGGAAAGTGATTGTTGATAGTGGAAGATCAGAGAATCTAGCATCTGAGGAAATGGTTGCAAATTTACAGTTGGAGAGGATGAAACGTCCAAAACCCTACAAGATCTCATAGATCAAGGATGAGCATACACTAATGGTGAGTGAACAATATTTTGTGAATCTAAAATTGGAAAGTACTATGATAAGGTGTTGTGTGATATCATGTCAATGGATTGTTGTCATATTTTATTGGGTAGACCTTGGCAATATGATAGACATGCTATACATGATGGAAGGTTGAATAGATATTCTATTTGGGTTGATGGTAAGAAGTAAATTTTGTTACCCTTGGTTGAAGAATCTGTTGATGAGTTATGCACATTTGTGAAATTTTTTCTGATGGTAGGTAGACAGTTTGTTAAGGATTTGAAAAGAAATGATTTTTGTTATGCTTTGATTCCTAACAAACCATGTAAGAATACAGAAGATGACATTCCTATAGAAGTTGGAAAGTTGCTCATAGAGTACAAGGAGATAATCTTAGATAATGTACCTGATGGTTTGCCACCAATTAGAGATATCACTCATTGTATGGATTTGATTCCTAGAGCTAGTTTACCAAACAAGGCACCTCATCGGTTAACACCTACCAAAAATGAAGAGCTTAACTGACAATTTCATGAATTGTTGAACAAAGGCTTGATCCGAGAAATTTTGAGTCCATGTGCAGTACCAGCTGTGTTGGCACCTAAGCAGAATGGAGAATGGAGAATGTGCATTGATTCCAGAGCAATTAACAAGATCACAGTAAAGTATAGGTTTCCTATACCGAGAATGGATGACATAATGGATTGTTTGAGTGGAGCAAAGTATTTTACCAAAATTAATTTGAAAAGTGGATATCATCAGATTAGAATTAGAGAAGGTGATGAATGGAAGACTTCTTTCAAGACAAACAAAGGTTTGTATGAGTGGTTGGTTATGCCTTTTGGTTTAACTAATGCACCCAGTATATTTATGAGGCTGATGAATGAAGTTCTGAAGAAATTATTGAATAAATGTGTGATTGTATATTTGGATGACATTCTGATATTCAGTAAGACTAGAGAATAGCATTTGATACATATAAGGCAAGTGTTGTAGAGATTGAAAGAGGAAAAGTTTCTAATAAATCTGAAGAAATGTTCCTTCATGAAAGAGGAGCTTGTGTATTTGGGATTTGTGATTTCAGCTGATGGTTTGAAGTTGGATCCAGAGAAGGTTGAAGCTATACTAAATTGGCCTACATCTGAAATGTCACAGAGGTAAGATCATTTCATGGATTGGCAAGTTTTTACAGGAAGTTTATCAAAAATTTCAGTTCTATTTGCAATGTATGACTGAAACAATGAGAGGAGACAAAAGAGAATTCAAATGGACACATGGAGCTGATAAGAGTTTTGAAGCTTTAAAGATGAAAGTTGTTGAATTAACTGTGCTAGCCTTACCTGATTTCAATAAAGTATTTCAAGTTGAATGTGATGCCAGTGGAAGTGCAATTGGAGCTGTGTTAACTCAAGAAGATAAACCTATTTCTTTCTTTAGTGAAAAGTTGAATGATGCAAAGAGAAAATATTCTATCTATGATCAAGAGTTCTATGCTATTGTGCAAGCTATGAAGAAATGGAGGCATTACTTGATGCCAAATGAATTTGTGTTGTATACTGATCATAAGGCTTTACAGTACTTGGGTAGTCAAACTAAGTTGAATCAAAGACATATGAAATGGGTAGAGTATTTGCAGAGCTTTACATTTGTGATTAAGCATAAGAGTGGAGTTTCTAACAGAGTTGCTGATGCATTGAGTAGAAGAAGATCTTTGTTGATTGAAATGAGAATTGAAGTTGTTGGTTTTGATGACATGAAGAAATTGTATGAAGATGATCCTGATTTTTCAGAGTAGTGGAGAATGTGTAGAGAACCTAATTCAAATCAATCAAGTAAGTATGAAGACTATTTTATTCAGGAAAATATGTTGTCTAAAGGTATTCAATTATGTATACCGAGAAGTTCAATGAGAACTAATCTGATAAAGGAGAAACATAGTAGTGGATTGGCTGGACACTTTGGCATTGATAAAACATTGAGTTTGCTAAAGGAGAGGTATTTTTTGCCTCAATTGTATAAGGATGTTCATAAATTTGTGAGAAGTTGTGGAGTTTGTCAAGTTGCAAAGGGAGTGAGTTAGAATACTGGTTTGTATACACTGACATTTTTTCCTGAGAAACCTTGGAGTGATATAAGCATGGATTTTGTTCTTGGACTTCTGAGGACAACAAGAGGTAATGATTCCATATTTTTTGTTTTGGATAGATTTTCTAAGATGACACATTTTATACCATGTAAGAAAACATCAGATGTAGTACACATAGCAGATATTTGTTTTAAGAAGATTGTCAGACTGCATGGATTACCAAGGAGTATCATCTCTGACTGAGACAGTAAGTTTGTAAGTTATTTTTGGAGAACACTTTGGAAGAAGCTGAATACTAAGTTGAAATTCAGTTCTACATTTCATCCATAGATTGATGGATAGACAAAAGTAGTAAATAGAAGTTTGGGTAACTTGTTGAGATGTTTAGTTGGAGACACACCATGTAATTGGGATTTGATGTTGGTACAAGCAGAGTTTGCATACAACAATTCAGTAAACAGAATTACTGGAAAGACACCATTTGAGATTGTTCATGGCACACAACCTAGAGGCATATCAGATTTGAGAGACATTGTTGGAGAAGAGAAAAGGAGTGCTGAAGCAGAGGAATTTGCAGAATTTATCAAGACATTGCATGAAGATGTGAAGTAGAAGTTGGAGAAAAGCAATCATAAATACAAAGATGATGCAGACAGATCAAGAAGAAATAAAACATTTGAAGTTGGTGATATTGTAATGGTTCATCTGAAGAAAGGAAAATTTCCTATTGAAAGATATGGTAAACTGAAGATGAAGAAATTTGGTCCTTGCAAAATACTGAGAAGATTTGATAGTGGAAATGCTTATGAAGTTGAATTACCTGATGACATGGATATATCACCTATATTCAATATTTAAGACTTGTATGAATATCATGAACCTGATGAAGAAGTGACAATACCAAGTGATTATCCTAAGAAGCAGATAGAGGAAGTGGAGAAGATCTTGAAATAGAGAGTTGGAAAAAGTACAAGAGGAAATGAATACATAGAATATATGGTAAAGTGGAAAAATAGATGGATTGAGGACTCATCTTGGATTTCTCAATCTAAGTTGGAGTCATTTCAGGTTGGACCTGATACATGATTTGGGGAATCATTTCTTTTTAGCCCCAGGTGTCTGATGTAGGAGCATCTTGGGTCCTTGGCAATCCTGCTCAACCAAAAATATGTTTACTTTCACTTCCAGTTTGTTCTCTGTCACTCGGCTTCCATGTCTCGGCATGCTTTCTGAGTTTCTTGGTCATGCTGGTTTTCTTCTGTTTCTCGGTCCTTCTTTGGTCGAGTGCTCTATTGCTCGGTCATGCTTTGCCGAGTTGGTTTATTTGGGAGTTGGAGCTACTGGCCAAATTCAACATTTAATTTTCGTGGCTGAGTTAATGTGGGGTCTCTCATTGGGATCTATGTGGACCTAAATCTAGGTCTCACCTTTGTATTTGAGTGTTGACTTCTCTATTGGACTCTTGTATACATTCTTTTGTATGTTCTTAGTTTAGTAGGAAGTCTTAGAGAAAGAAGGAAAATGTTAAGATATTGAATATGGGTAAGTGCACAAAGATGGGGGACCAAAAAGGGGGTATAAGATGCCACTTTTTTTTTTCTGAAATCAGCAAACTCTGAACTTCAACGAGAAATTGAGGATAGTTACACTCAAAATTTTAAAATGTTAAGAAAACAAGAGTTGTTCTACTCCGAATCTAGTTTCTAAACTACTAATTTTTTTTAGAAATGGTGGAGATTAAGGCCCTCAAAAAGGGGGAGCACAAAAAGTGGTCCTTTTTGTGAAAAAACATAACATAGCGTCTGGTGTGCTCCCCCTAAAATGTTAACTTTTTTAAAAAAAAAAATTAATCACGTCAGTGAGAAATTAGCTAACACCACCTAGTTTATCCTAGATTTTTCTGCTAATTCTTTGATGAACGTGTGATTTTTTGCCATTTTCTGAAGTGGACACATCCTGGAAATGTGAAATTTCTGTGTGCTCCCCCTAGAAATCATTGAAAACTAATTGAAAATCAAAAATTGTTTTTTTTTTAAAGTGTGTAGAATGGAGTCTAGTTTGTGAAAATGTAATTTTTTCAAAATTCAATGAACGAGCCAAAATCTAAGCCTAAATGAATACACGTTGATTTTTGACAAAAATCAGACATACTTAGAAAAGAAATTAAAAATGAAAAGCTGAACATAATGAGAATTCAAAATAAATTACATTGTTAGATAGCTATTAGAGAGATTAAAAATATCATGTCGTCTGATTTTATTGTTATTGAACCACGTGCAAACTTGACGGAGAGCACACAAGAAAAAATGTTAATTTTTTCTATGTTTGCTGGAAAACACGTCTTAGGCCTGCTTGAATCCTCTAGGCCTTTGGGTTGGAACTCTAAGGAAAATCCAAGCCTTAGGCTTGGTAAATATCAATGTCATTGAAAGGGCATACACCCTATAGGGTGCACGCCATATACTCACTATAGGGCGTGCGCCCTATATTAGACACAAAATAGAAAAGTGAGAGAGAGAGAGAGAGAGAGAGAGAGAGAGAGAGAGAGAGAGAGTCCAGGACTTATACAAATATAACATTTAATTATAAGTCTGATAACTTATAATTTAAGTTATATTTGTATTAATACCTTCCAGGATGTTTGAGATATGTTTTAGCTTCATAGGAGTTAAGATACAGATTTTAGATTTTGGGGATTTAAAAAAAAAAATCAGACTTAGCCAAATTTCAGGCACATGAGGGTTCCCTAGATTTATGAACAAGTTATGGAACATTGTGTTAATGCATGTGGAAATTTATATGTTGTACCTTATGAATGTTTATACATATTTTTGTTGGCATTATAAGATGTTACTCATGTGATTTTACTACTTGTCTTATGATAGAATCCATAATAGAAGGCTAGGACTCGTTTGGGTGGCTTGAGTGCATCAGAGGGTTACCTAGACCTGTGAGATGGATCTTTTGAAAGTACTTGATGTTTTCATGGCTTGTGTTTTTGGGTAGGGGACTAGGTACCCTAGGTGAGTGGCTCACCATAGGTGTTGGAACCCTAAACTGGTTGCCAGATGATCCTATGGTGGGTTAGTAAAAATTTATAACCTAATAATGAATCTGGGAGGATCCCTATTCAGAAAGGGGGTACTGGGGTTACATGGTGCCAGGCAGGATCCCAAAATACCAGATATGTGATGACACTCAACTAGAGGGTATGCTAGAAACCTAACCCTTGTGATTAGTAATGTGATATCTTGTAATGTTTTGTATTTATTTTCAAGTGAGGGTTTGTGAACTTTAGAATGCTTAGGGCCTTGTGAGTATCTTGGTTCTATATCCTAGCATGAGGGGTGGAACTTCACCAATTTCACATGGTTGCATGGCAAATATCTTTCGAGGTCCTGTTTGTGGTTCATGACTTGGATGTGTTCAATTCTATGCATTAATGAAGATATTTATATTATCATTGTTACTATTTTTATTTCTTATCTTTAGTAACTATCTCCAACCAATCATCTCTCTCTCTCTCTCTCTCTCTCTCTCTCTCTCTCTCTCTCTAACGGGTCCTAGGACACATTAATGTTTCATAAGAAACCTTAACAACCATTATGACCCTCAAGATGTAGAGAGAGGGGTATTCAGGGGTATTCAGAGGTCTTAAATGTTCAGAAGGGGTCCTAGTATACCTTAATCTATATTAGGACCCCTTACCATTCATTTGTGTATGGTAAGAGGTCCTAAGGGGTGATAAGGGGTATAAGGAGTCATAGGGCACATTAATGTGTCTTAGGACCCCTTAAAAACCCTTACAACCCGTAAGGTGTAGAGAGATGGGTCTTCATGGGTCTTAAGGGGTGATAAGTGGTCCTAGGAAACATTAATATGTCCTACAACTCCTTATGACCCCTTAGGACAACTTACAACCCCTTATCATACATCTTAGGGATCTTAAAGTGTCCTAAGGGGTCATAAGGA
>MU224540.1:8253388-8269383 GCA_018584345.1 Thuja plicata | reverse complement strand
TTCTCACTTCTTTCAACATGTGTTTCTTCAATAAGCCTTTAGCAATACCAGGCTTTGAACTATACCTCTTCTCCTGCTTTGTCATGTCAATTTTAGTAGACATGGCGCTAAATAAGCCAAAGGCTTGTATGAATGAGTTCCTGTTTAAAATTAGCAGGGCAGTGCCATCATCCCTTTTGATGGTCTTTGTCAGGACATCATAGTGATTAGCTAGGTCTAAAAATAGGTCTACATCAAGGAAGACATCAACAACAAGCAATCTAGCTAAACCGCATGTCCAAGGGTTTGAAACTCGAATAGGCTTATCAGAATTCTTATAGAAATAGTTGAAAAGGGAGAAACCTATTGTCCCTGGAGTTACAGCATCTCAAATATCTTTGTACTCATCCAAGAGGACACTTGCATTAGCCTTCTTATTCTGCGTTGAACCTGGCAGGAGATGGAGAAACTCATCAGAGAAACTTGCTTTTCCTTTCTGTTCCTCTTCACTGCCTCCACTTGTTGAAGCAACACTCATAGCTCCACTCATGTTTGCAACACCCTGAATCTCTAACCGATATTGAAACAAATCTATTTCTGAAATCAACTGACTTCTCTGTGCACAATTTTCTGCAATTTAGAATTCTCTGATAAACTTTGGAAACATTGTAAACTAAGCAGAATATCTCTTTTTCTAAAAACTTAGCAACTTGGCTCTTGAAAAATGAAATCACGGTGAATGAGAATGAATGCACCATCAACTCCTTATAGCCTTCATTCAGAGTACACAACTCATAATTTGGAAACATCAGTTCTGCCATTAATTCGACATGCTGTGAATTTGAACAGAAAACCTAGCCGTAGTTGCATGAAGTTGACAGGAAATCAAATTTTGAAAAGTGAATCCTTGGAGCAATCATATAACATTTAAAAGAGCTGAAATATCACACTGTGATTTGTTATTTGTCTTACATCTCAGCTACCCTTTTTGCACAGTGATCAAAATACTAGCCTGTGATTGGTTGCCGAGTGATTCATTCTGTCACATCGAAAAAACTGCCGCTGCTTTTAGATTTTATGATTAGGCGACTATGCGACTACATTGAGTCTCTTTGTCATAGGCCTCTGTTACTAACCATGGTTTCATTTCCAGACTTGGTGACAATGCAGTTTCTTACCTTTGGCTGACCCAAGTTACAATCTGGCGATCATGCGACTGAATTGAAATCATAGTCGCGCACAGTTAATAGTAACTCATCATTCATTCTGAGACCTTGCGACTAACCGTTACCCTTAACCTTCTCAGTTATCTCCCTGTCACCAAATGCTCTTATTCTATTTCAAGACTATACGACAATGCTTAGTCGCCCAATCGCAGAATCAAGTCCTAAGCATTTGATTTTACCTTAACAAGTTATAAGCGCCCCCTTTTTGCTTCTGACGACTGTGTGACATACCTTAATCGCTAAGTCAGGAGGACTTTTCTTTTGGGGCACTTTTCTTCTTAGACTTCGCGACCACTGTCAGATCCTCTTATTCCTTCATCCTACAGCCGTCGCTTAATCGCTATATGCTTGTGCCTTCCCTTAAATCTTTCTCAGACACCACGACTGAAGGGAAAGTACTTAGTCTTGCTATCGCTGAATCCACTTTCTCCTTCTAGTGACCATGTGATAACCTTCTCTCATCCATTCACCTTATGACAGATGTCACTCAATCATTGGTTCACTTACTACATACTAGAGACTGAGTCAACATCTAAAACTGGCGACATCCCGACTAAGCATTACCGCAAACCACAGACGGTTAGTCGCGTAGTCTAAGTTAGTATTTCTTAACCACTGTTTCTTTTTGAGACCACGTGACTGAAGGCTTTGCTTAACTGTCAAATTTGACTCATTTGGCAATAGAGCAACAAAAGGTAATTGCGAAGTCTGAAGACATTTTCATAACTGTTAAGAACTTCCCGCGATCACCTGACTAAATAGTGGGTCCCTTCCTTACAATGCTTTGTGACATGGTTATCCCACGACTACCCAACATGAAAGGAATGCTAAGTCTCATAAAGCCAAAGGAATATACTGAACTTAAATGAGACTACGCGACACAAGGAAAACGCGAAGTCGGGAAGACAATTGGAATATTCGCTTGGGGTATCACGACAAGGCGATTTAAATTAAAACACATGCGTTAAGTGAATGAAAAAGTAACATTGAAACAGAAGTGCCATGACCTAGGGTTTATTTTCATCATTTAACACTTGGAAAGACAAGTGTTTTCAGGGTTTTTACAAATTGAGCAAGGTTTAGACTTGAAAACCTGAAACTTGACATGGGAAAGGGCATAATGAATAAGAAATAACAGAATTGAGCACATCAGAATACAGAGATCAGGACAAGGAACCAGGAAAACTGCCAAAACAGGAAATACAACCAACATGTTACATTTTATGTATTGGCCTAGTCCTAAAATTGGTCTGGCAGGGCCTGTTGGGATTTCTTCCTCCCTCCCTTAAGCATTTTTCATAATGTTACATAGGGAGTATGCCCTATAGGGCACACACCCTATTGGTTTTGATTGCCCAAGCCTTAGGCTCGGGCAATCAAAGCCATAGGGAGTGCACCCTATAGGGCATACACCCTATGGCTTTTGGGGGACCCAAAAAAAGTTTGGCACCTTTTTGGTCCCCCATCTTTGTGCACATACCCATATCTAAGATCTGTGTTGTAAGAAGATCATTTGTAATACATTTTCATGTATATGGCTATAACTAGGAAGGCCTTACAACCTGACATGTTAGAGTTTGATCAATTAATGATAAAGGATCTCTATGTTTCTCTCTCTCACTGTGTTGTTGTGTTAATTCTGCATTATTTCTGCAAGGTGGATGGTTTTGGGTGTGCCCTAGGCCCCAAATCCTTCTTTCTTTTGCATCACATATACAACCTAGAATGAAATATTTAAATGAAACTAATCTACATGCTCAAGAAATATGCATTCTAAGCTCTAAAAATGAAGATTATAACAATGCATAATAAAAAAGATAAAATGCAATATAGATCTCTAATAATATGATCAACATAACAATGCTTTCAACAATCCAAAATTAGGGGCCCATTGAGCTTAAATTTCATTCTATTTATAGAAGAATTTAGGAGTGAGAGGAGAGATAAGGCCATTAAATGCATGTGTAAGAGCCTTAATGAGGGATAGCATTTATGAGGCATGGTAAGGGTATAAGCATTAATGATGCATTTATGAGAGAATTAATGAGGCATGGTGAGGGGTTTAAGTCCAAGCTTGAGAAAGTGGACTTTGGGGAAGGGGAGCTTGAGAAAGTGAGAAAGTGGACTTTTGGGAAATGAGTTGAATTCCTAATCCAAAGACTAGGAATGTGACATCATTTGGGAGAGGGTTAAGATGGGATTAAGATTAGAATTAGGCTTAACATGGGTGAAGGGGTTGGGATTAGTTAGAACCCAAGGTTAAGGTGGTTGAGATGGGTTAGGTTAGGGGTTAAAGGGAATATTAATAAATTGAATTATATAAATAATATATTCATTCAATAATAGGGGAAATTAATTATTTAAGCTTTTGGTTTCTTTCGATAATTAATCAGGACTATAGCTAATTAATTAAAATAATTAGGCTAGGGGATTGGCTTTCCTTTTGCAAGTGATGAGGTGTAATTAGGATTTTATTTAATTCCTTTTAATTAATTATCTTAGCCATGTTTTTTTTTTATTTTTTTATAGAATTGAATTGATTGGCTAAGGAAATTAATGTAATTTAGTGATTAAATCACTTAGGATATTAAATTTGATTTAAATGAATTATATCAATAAATTGAAGAATAGTCTTGACATAATTGGGGGTATGATCACACTTAGGGAAAATAGGGTCTATGGTCAGATCAGACCAAATTAGGGTGGTTACAGGTATTACAGTGCTTATCTCTTGTATTAGGGGATTGTTGTATTCAGTAGGTTGGTGCTTGCAAATGTAACTGAGGATTGATGTCTTTGGTAGTTTAGTGTCCACTTCATGTTGTAAGATCTTTATTTTCTAATGAGGTTGAATTCAAGAAATAGATCTGATTAGCTATTCTCATTGTGGATTTTTCCCTTTTGGGTTTCCACATAAATCTGGGGTGCTTCATATTCTGAGTTGGTGCTCATCTCTCGTATTAGGGTATTGGTGTCTCCAATAGGTGCCTACAAATGTAAGTTAGGATTAGTTTCTATTCTTGTTTGGTGAACAATTCATGTTGTAATCTCTTTATTGTTTAGTGAGGTTGGATTCAAGTAATAGATATGAGAAATTATTTGCATCGTGGGTTTTTCCCTATCAAGTTTCCATGTAAAATTGGTGTTGATTTGAGTGGATGTGTGTTTGTGTTCATCTTTGATAAGTTGCTTCATCATTAAGGAAAGATAATTCAAGTCTAATATTCCCTTAGGATGCATGCCTATGACAGATTTAAATGGTGTTTTCCCTGTACTCCTCTTCACAGAATTATTATATGCAAACTCTGCTTGTACTAAAACCAAATCCCAATTTCCAGGCTTATGACCAACTAAACATCTTAACAAATTATCCAATCTTCTATTCACAACTTCAGTTTTTCCATCTATCTGGGGATGAAATATAGAACTAAACTTCAAATCAATACCCATCTTCTTTTAAAGTGTCTTCCATAAATAACCCACAAACTTGATATCTTAGTCAGAAACAATACTCTTAGATAACCTATGCAATCTCACAATCTCTTTGAAAAATAAGTCAGCTACATGAACAACATATGATGTCTTTTTACAAGGAATGAATTGTGACATTTTAGAAAATATATTTACCACAAAAAATATAGAATCATTACCTCTTTGAGTCTTAGGCAAGCCAAGGATAAAATACATGCTAATATCTTCCCAAGGTCTATTAGGAATAGATAATTGTGTATAAAATCTAGTATTTTGACATACTCCCTTAGCTACTTGACAAACTTTGCAACTCTTCAAATTTTTTTGAACATCCTTATACATCTGAGGCCAAAAATATTTCTCCTTAATAAAAATGAAAGTCTTATCAATACCAAAGTGTCTTGCAAGTCCACCACTATATTTCTCCTTGTAGGACACCACTATGTTTCTCCTTGATAAGATTAATCCTAATTAATCCTCTTATTATACATAACTGAGTGCCTTTAAACAACATACCTTCCTGAATGAAATAATCAATAAACTTACCCTTCTGATCACTATCCAATTCTTTACATACTTTCCAAGGTTTCGCAAAATAAATATCAATCTTATACATATTCTTCAATTCATCAAAACCAAGAACTTATACTCTCATCTTTGTCAACAAATTCCTTCTTCTGCTCAAAGCATCTGTAAACCTGTTTGACAAACCAATTCTTTGCTTCAACACAAAAGTAAAGTTTTTCAAGTATTCAACCCATTTCATATGTCTCTGATTCATCTTATTTTGACTACCCATGTACTACAAAGCTTTATCATCCATATATAACACAAATTCCTTAGGCATCAAGTAATGTCTCCATTTCTTCAAGGCTTGAACAATAACATAAAATTCCTGATCATACAGTGAATATTTCTTCTTAGAATCATTCAATTTATCACTATAAAAAGCAATAGGTTCACCTTCTTGACTCAATACTACTCCAGTTGCACTTCCACTCACATCACAATCAACTTGAAAGACTTTACTGAAATCAGGCAAGGCCAATACAGGTAATTCTACAACCTTGTACTTCAATGTTTCAAAAATTTTATTATCTCCATTTGGCCATCTAAAGTCCTTCTTATCACCTCTCATTGTCTCTATCATCGCAGTACAAATAGAACTAAAATTCCTTATGAACTTTCTGTAAAAAATTGCTAACCCATGAAAATATATAACTTCATTAGCATTCTCGAGTGTAGGCAGTTCCACTATTGCTTTCATTTTCTCAGGGTCCATCTTCAATCCATCAATTGAAATCACAAATCCAAAATACACTATCTCCTCTTTCATGAATGAACACTTCTTAAGGTTAATTAGCAACTTCTCTTATTTCAATCTCTAAAACACTTATCTTATATGTATCAAATGATCTTCTTTACTCTTACTGAATATCAGAGTATCATCAAGATAAGAAATCACAAAATTACCCAAGAATTTCTTAAGAAATTCATTCATCAACCTCATAAAATTACTAGGTGCATTAGTCAAACCAAAAGGAATAACCAACCATTCATACAAACCTTCTTTTGTCTTGAAAGAAGTCTTCCATTCACCACCTTCTCTGATTCTAATATGATGATAAACACTCTTCGAATCAATCCTTGTAAAGTATTTTTCTCCACTCAAACAATTCATGATATCATCCATCCTAGGAAATGGAAATCGGTATTTCACTGTGATCTTGTTTATAGATCTTGAATCAGTACATGTTCTCCATTCTCCACTCTTCTTAGGTGTGAGAACTATAGGTACTACACAAGGACTCAATATTTCTCCGATCAAACCCTTCTGCAACAATTCATGAACCTGTCTATTCAACTCTTCATTCTCTATAAGTGTCAATCTGTGTGGTGCTTTATTAGGAAAAATAGCTCTTGGTATCAAATCCATGCAATGAATGATGCTTCTAACATGATGTAACCCATCAAGTACATTATCTGATATGATGTCTTTAAACTTTGTCAGCAACCCTTCAACTTCCATAAGTGTCTTGGTCTCCATAATCAATGAGCTAGGAATCAAGCCATAACATACATCATCTCTATTTAGATCCTTGACAAATTTATTTCCTTCCATCAAAAAAACCCTTACAGAAGTACAAATTTCACTCTTAGGTTCTTCTATTAGGGGAAACAATCCTTGTTTCTTTCCATTAGCAATAATAGTATACATATTCAATCTTCCATCATGTATAACTTTCCTATCATACTACCATGGTCTACCCAATAATATATGCCAAAAATCCATTGTCATAATATCACAGAGAACATCTTTATGATAATCTCTAATCTTAAATTTTACAAGACATTATTCACTTACCAGTAAATTATGTCTCTACTCCAAGAAATCTGAAAGGTATTAGGGTGTTTCAACCTTAGTAAATGCAGTTGTGATGTGTAAATGTTATACCTTCAAGAATGTTGCACACAACCACTCAATATGACTTTACATAAACATGTTAGCATCAAATTTAACCAAATTGAACTAATAAACATGTCAAAAACATCATATTGCTTCCTAGCTTGAAGATTTACATAAAATGCTCTCAACTTAACCATGAATTCTTAACAAATAGACAATTTAGGATGGAAGATTTTATATGAAAATGCCTAAAATACATGAAAAGATGTTCAATTATGCTCCATTTATAATCAAATGCATGAAATTGAACTATTTAGCTTAAGAAAATGAACTAGATTAAGCTATAATGAAATTGACATTAATCACTATTCACCTATATGAAATGAGCTAGAATGACTGCACTATATAGATTTTTCTTGGAGGGAAAAGGCTTCAAATCCACATTTGAATTTGACGGTTGAGATGCATCCATGAGGGATGGCTAAGATCAAATCTCAATTGATCCATGTGATTATCTCTTATTGGTTGGAGATTTGACTTTTGAGGCAAGTTGAAGGAATATTAATGTTTTGATTCAATTAATTCCTTTTAATTAATTTCCTTAGCCATGTATTTTTTATTTTGATTTGATGTAAATGACCAAGATTAATTGACGCCTCTTGGTGAGTGATCTTGGATTCTTGATTTTTGATGATATATATATTTATACCAATCTAGTTCAATTATATATTTGTGATTAGCTTTGAATCAAAAGTCTTGATTAGGACTCGAGGGACTTGATTTCAAATTAGGGCTTCTGAGTTCATCAGATCATTTTCAAGTGATTACATTTTCCCCTGTTTGAATTGATGTGCAATCAACATGTTGATTCAAAGAACATCTGATGTTGTATAACAATCAAATAACTGGATATGAAGCGATGAAACTATTCTCAATTATAAATCAATTCTAAACTTGATTGAACAAAAAGAGATTGAAGCTGCTGGATATTCTAGATTTCTTGATGAAACTGATGTGATGACTACAGAGTAAAATTGATGTGGTGTGATGAAATTGATGCTCAATCTTGTTTTGATGTTAGATGATAGATTGAGACCAGAATAATTAATTTGATGTGAAGTGATGAAATTGATTACCTGCCTAATTGTTGAGGATAATAACACCTAATCAATTTGATGTGAAGTGATAAAGAGATGTCTAAAATCTTGATCAAATACTCAGTTTGATGTGAAGTGATGAAACTAATTTCTTTCAAGACCTGATTCAAAAAGATTGACCAGACAACCAGTTTGATGTGATGCGATGAAATTTATTTCTAACAAAGATTTGAACAAATGATCAATTTGATGCAAAGTGTTGAAACTGATCACCGTTGAGAGTTTGATTGAGATAACTACCTTAATACAGATCTTGATAAAGTCACTTATCTCCTGATGTTCCAATGAAGGGAATACCAATTTGATGTGAGGCATTTAAAATGATATCTCCCTTGATTTTTAAAACTTTAATTTTGATAAGAGTGAGTAATTTGATGTGAAGCGATGAAACCACTCGTTCCAAGATTAGCTGATTTGTTGATTTAGGACTGCCAACTTGATATGATGTTTGATGAAGATTCTCCCAGCTGTTGGAAATTTGAGCTGCTTGATAACTTGATAGATTGCTGAGTGAAATCATAATTTGATAATACCCCATTTATTGAAATGATTTAGTAACATGATCACTTGATTCAGAATGATTGATTATGCCCCCTTGGAATCAAAATGGACATGAGATTTTCTTGATTTCTATGTGAAAATGTCCAGATGAAAATGATAAGCTTAGAATGGAGATTTTGATTCCAATAGAAAATATATTGGCGAGAATCATGAAGAAACTGCTTCTTGTTTGGTCAAAATCAGACTCCGTAGGACGAAGATAAATCCAAAAAGGTGCAAGTGATGAGAAATAGTTTGGATGAAAAGTTTGAAATTAATTACCCCAAAAATGAGAATAAATAGGGTAAAATTTCAAAAATTACTATTCATTTTTACTATTCACCATGAGAGAATTGCAAAGCTTAGAGAAAAAAGATGCCAATCCCTACAGAGAAACATTAGTTCAAGGTCATCATTATCAGTGGCCTGCACACTACCCTCCAATGGTATGTAGTTGATAACCTCCTATAAATTTTTTCATTAATGCTCATTTATGCTCTTAATTTCATAATTTCTTGCTTTCTTTTTGAAATGTCATTTTAGGTCATTAGAAAATCTATATGAAATGAGCTAGAATGGTTGCATTATATAGATTTTTCTTGGAGGGAAAAGGCTTCAAATCCAAGTTCAAATTTGACGGTTGAGATGCATCCATGAGGGATGGCTAAGATCAAAGCTCAATTGATCCATGTGATTACCCCTTATTGGTTGGAGGTTTGACTTTTGATTTAATTGATTTCCTTAGCCATGTATTTTTATTGTTATTTGATTTAAATGACCAAGATTAATTGATGAATTAATGCCTCTTGGTGAGTGATCTTGGATTCTTGATTTTTGAAGAATTATATATTTAAACCAATCTAGTTCAATTATATAATTGTGATTAACTTTGAATCGAAAGTCTTGATTAGGACCTGGGGAACTTGATTTTAAATTAGGGCTTCTAAGTTCATCATACCATTTTCAGGTGATAACAATAGCTTAGTGACCAAGTGCTCTGATACTAAATTATCTAAAATCCCACTGATAATGATTATCTTGCAACATTTTCCATCAATATTACATCTAGTCTTGAATAAACCCTTTCTGAAAGGATCCTCTTTAGCTTCTTCACTCCATAAAGTTCTTTTGAACATCAAGTTCTCTCCATCTTCTGGTTTTTTTATTGAATCTTCCTATGCCTAGGCATTTTTCTACTACTACCAGTCTTATTACATTCAAATTCTCTATGTCCTTCACCACATTTAAAAAAAGTTCCTTTGAACCAATTCTTTTCTTCTCTCTTGCAATCATCATTCTTAAGGTAATTGCCTCTTGAATAAATTCCTCTACCTCTATATGAACTCTCTCATTTCCATTCTATCTTCGCTTTGTCTCGATCTATTTTGTTTTTCTTGGATCTGTCACTTTCTCCATAAGATCTACCTCTTCCTATAGAGAAACTACCACATCTACCTCTATGTCTTTGCTCATATCTCTTGTTCAACTTCTCTTTAGCCTTTAGGGAAAACTGATAGGCTTCTCCAATGTTATTCATCTTTACCAAACTTATCTCATCTTGTATAATAGTCCTTAAACCATTCAGATATATTGCAATTATTTCAACCTTATCATCCATATGTCCAGATCTGATATCCAATTTTTAGAATTCCTTTGTATATTCTTTCATAGTAGTATCCCTTTACTTCAAAATTTGAATTCTCCTTATCAAACTGATTTGGTAATCTCCTGGAAATAATTTTCCTTTCACCTTTTTAATCATCTTATCCCATGCTTTAACCTTATCTTTACCTCTTCTCTGTCTATCAATTTGTACGTGTTCCCACCACAAGGAAGCATGACCTTTCAATTTTGTACGAGCAATCTTCACCTTCTTATCTGCAGGAGTGCCTTCATATTCAAATTAATTTTCCATCTCATAGATCTAATCCATGAATGTATTTGAATCCAACTTCCTATCATATTCAGGATGGCTAAAGTGTGGTTTAGAATTTGCACTAGTCAAGGCTCTCAGAAATATTTCTTCACCCTGATCTAGGACATGTGCTTTCTCTTCTCCTTCTTCTACCTCAATTTCATCTTCTCTAACATCTTCACTAGGTCTTCCTCTTATTTGGGTTGTTTCAACAACTTCTAACCTAGTATCAATCTTCCTTAGCATATCCATTTCTGTAGGATGTGCATCTCCCCTTCCACAAACCATCTTTGCCACCCTCTGCAATTGTAAGTTAGATCCACAAATCTGCCACCCTACAGCCAAATAAACTAGGGTCTGCAATAAGAAAACCTTTCTCTGATACCACCTGATGTAATGCCAAGGATGGAAAATCCCCAATGGAGATGCCCAACCTCACAACTAATAATAAACAACAAAAATATTAAGAGAGAATGCAATATTTAGAGATATATTCATCAATTAACCAAGTACATGCCAAGAAGTGAGGCTTTCCCTATTATGGCCAGTTACAATCAGAAAATATATTATAAATCTCTATGATAAAACTTCTAATTTATCACCCTATCTTGCTTGCTTGCTTTCCCTACTTCTACATGATCTATTGAATCAATATATAGAGAATTACACATCAGGTTGGCCAAAAGTTACATTCCCTAAGAAGGAAATGTAATAAAAATATAGGCCTAGACCAAAACATATCAATGATCTATGAACAAAAAAATAATGAAGAGCGATCATATGAAAAAATCCTCCAAGGAATGAAGAACCATGTGATAAGATCACAATAGCTAATAATCCAAGAATCTCGAGCGCAACAAAAATCTCTAATTAGGTCCTCACTAATCATGAACACACTACCCATGACTAGAAGGAGAAGGAAAGCTCAAAGCATGATCAACATAAGGAGATGTGATCATAGGAGAATGATCCATTAACATTCCAGAATAGGAAATTATGAGCACAACTATTAACTCACACAGGTTCGTGACCATAACTAAACTCTGCCAACTCGAAACAAGAATAGGAAAATAAAATTGCTACTCAAACAAAACATAATGCAAGATATCTCATAAACTAAAGATCCTCTTGCTCAGATATATAAGCATGTTGGTAAATTTTCATGGTAAGATCAAGTTTGGTTTTGAAGATATTGAATTTTGTATTTTGGCGGAGTGGTACAAAAACTTTGAACTCAGTTTTGAAGGCTTTAGAGGCTCTGAAAGGGGGTCAAAATTTGATTGGCTACTACTACATGATCCCATGGTTGTAGAGCACTTTGAGAGTGTTACCAATTTAGTTTCCATACTAAATTGATAAGTCGCTGCTACGTCTACATTGAATTGTGGATTGAATAATTATTGTTATTTATTACAGAATTCATTAAATGCAGAAAGAAAAGTACGCAATGTAGAAAACATGGATAATCTGTTCACTTTTATTCAAATATGATATATAAGTAAAAAGACAATGCATTTTTCATGACATATTATTCAAATGTTGTTTTACAAAGGTACAATGATGGTGTTCAAATTTCAATTATATAGAATATGTACAATGCATTCAGATCCACACAAGTCATGGCAACTATTAACACTACATCTGAATAAACACATTACAAATGTAAAGAAGTAAAGGGATAGAGGAAAAGCCTACATTGCCTGTATGGAGAAGTGATCTTTGACAGTATATTGGATATCTGGGCCGCATCTCCAACTTGGACAAACCTGTAAGATATAATGAAGAAGGAGTCAGTTCAGAAGAACTGAGCAATGGAGACATTCCTAATACCTCTACACTACTCTAGGAACAACAATATGCTTACTCAAATAAAGCACTAAAAGATGCAGAGGAGAAGGAAGAAAATAGAGAGAAAATCATTTTTTATGCTATTTTCTTCATGTACAGATTCAAGTATGAAGACCAAGTAGGTTGTTGAAAGGACATGCATTCATTACACACATAAAAATTTCCAAGTGAATTCATTTAGAGGCAAAGACCGAAGGACTAGAGGAGGCTATTGAGGAGGCATGCATAAAGTTTAGGCATGGGACCTTCTAGATGAATCATGAAGTTGTTTGAAGACTTATGTTGTTAAAGGGGTGTGTGGTTACACACATAAAACCTTCTGGAATTCATCATTTCAGATTAACTTGAAAGGATCAATATACTTTCTGGGCATTAAACTTTAAATGAAGTTCTTTAGCAATTTAGATTTTATAAAAGATACACCTTTTAAGCAAGCTGACATTATGGAACAAATTTGTGTGTGGAATACAATCAACATTAATTGCAACAAGGGTGATTAAAGCAGTTCTGAAGAGTTATAGTCACATTAAAGGGCAACAATACAATGAGTTATTGTGCAAGAAGCAATGGAAGAGATCAACATTAACTACATCAATGGAAATAAACATCATGGAATGTTATGCAATAGCAGAGGTGCTACAGGATGGATTTCATTTATTTTTGGAAATTATCAGAGGTTACTGAAAGAAGTATGTATTAAAAGTGATTGTATTGTCAAATTCAAGGGTTAATTTCTATATGGAAGATACAATAACAGAAGTAGGTTCAGAATCATGAAAGTGATATGTTTCATAAGTAAAAGATCTATCAAAACAAAATAGTAAAGTGCATGGTGGTTTACTGCAAAAGAGGAAATAAATATCATTCAATGTTTTCTTCATGAATGATAGTGTAAAGTTACAGAAAGCATTCACAATGAGCATATATGGAAACAAAATAAAGATATCAGTATGAAGGACATATATTTTTTTCTCTATCAACAAAAAAAACTTGAGGATACAAATCTTCCACTCCATTCCACTGTCTAAATTGACAAGTTAATGAACAAACTACAATATTATCAAATTACAAAGATTTCTCAGTCTATTAAGGATGAAGTGGTTATAATGTATTTCGAGGAGGTGGCCGGTTACAGTTATTGTTATGATGTTTTCATAGCCTAAAATTCAAGGGATATTCTAGATACTGTTATATGTACCTAAAAATCTGAATATGCATGTATGATTGCCCAAAAAGGGGTCATTCAGAAATCTTTAACAAAAGTTTTCATAATAGCAAAATGATTTATTGCAAGAGAACATTTTGAAGTTTATTCAAGGAAAGATGCATTAATGTACTATAGTGGTTAACAAGGGAACAACGATGTATAGAAAAGTGAAAAATGCTCATGTTAGTTCCAGGTATCAAAGCAGCAAATAATTTACAGGTTTTGTGCACTCAACACTTAGTATCTTTAGATATTAAACATAAGTTTCAATTTCCAAATAATCTACATTGATTATAAGGGTCTAGAGATTACTCCATGAGAAAATTGAAGCAAGTATGATCAGTATGAGCAGAAGTTACCAACACAAGGAATACACAAGGAATGATTTTAAATTTGAAACTATTGCACATTATTTTATGCTAGTGCACTAAAAATGTTACTACATTACACATTGTCTTGACCCATCTGTAGATATGGTTGGCTCCAGGGCTGAAAATTAGTAGACCTATAGTGAAGAACAGTTGTGTTAAAAAGAAAAGAGATCTTATTCTAGTCAAGGCGGAGAAACAGAAGATTCAGCTTTGTGAACAACATTGAGAAACACTAACATTCAGAGATCTTTATTTTTTTTTCTTGTATTTATTGTTTCAAAAAAGAAGTAACTGTCGTATCATGGTCTTTATTTTAAACAACAGATTAAGAAAATAAGTCATTTTTTCGAAGCACGGAAGGTATAGAGACAAAATGCACAAAGTTCAATTATGAGAGAAATCTTTAAACATAAACAACAAGAAGCCATCAGAATGTAACAATAACATAAGGTTGTACAAAAAAATAGAGATTTATTCTTTATTTTATACAAGAAAATCTAGTTAATCTGATTCTACATTTCAAAGATTACCCATGGAAGGAAAAAGAAAGTCATTCTTATTTTTGCAGAGCCATGTTACATATCCAGAGGAAGAGAGCCGTGAATTTCTAGTTAAAGGCCATTGTTCCAAGGAAATTACAAGAGGACGTGTTTTGGTTTCACATTTTGTGCAGAAATCTCCATCAACAACGTAGAAATGTAGAGTCATGGCAGCGTTTTAAAAGGAAGAGAAACATCAACAAAATTTAAAAAAATGCCTCCAAACCCCAACGAGCAGCATTTTTCACTTCAAAATACATAGCACACAACAAAGAGCGACACTTTTCAAAGTCCAAACCCTTGTGTCTAAAGCCACGATAGCTGAAGGAAACATCATAATTGCGGTAGAACAGTAGAGTTTCCAGAATGCTACCCACTCAAGACACAAAAGCAGTAGATTAGCGGTAGAAAAACAACATTTTTCTCCATAGTTTCTTACCATGGCGGCACATTACCAAGACTAGCAGCTCAAACCATACAAACCCTTGGCGACAGTAGAGAAACATGATGCCAATCACCAATGATAGAAGTTAGGTTGAGATTAGGTTTAGAAAGCTTAGTTATTGACCGGATTCTATTGTTTCTTACAATCAAGTTTAATCCCTAGGTTAGGCCATGTCCACTTATTCTTTTTTATTTTTGTTTAAAGTTAAGACTCCTTTCGTAGTTTCTAAGTTTCAAACTTAAATAATAAACAAAACAATGATACTTATAGTTAATATTTAATAGATAAGTTTTATCTATTAAATATTAATTATGAATATTATTTTTTTCTTTATTGCTTAAGTTTAAAATATTAGATTCTAAAGAATATATTTGGTATCTTGTAACTTTAATTAGTTACTTGATATCAAATATAGGTAAGGATAATTTATAATTATAATTCATATATTTAATATCTGGTAGATTTTATTGTTTACAAAGATATTAAATATATTAATTATAATTATAAATTATTAAAGGTCTTTGTTCATGTTTTTCAAGCAATTAAGTTTATCGTGGAGGACTTTTGCATTTAATTATTTATTTACTAAATATTATTTCGTAATATTTTAAAGGTATCTAGTCTTAAACAAATAAATAGATCATTTGTTTAAAATTAAATCTATTGAAATATTGCAAAACATTAATTAGTAAATAAATAAATAAACATTAGTCTAAATTATTTACTTATTGACTATTCCTTAATATTACCTTAACATGTCAGATTTTAAACGAATAGCTTATTATTCGTTTTAAAATTAAATATGTAAGGGTAATATCAAGTAATAATTAATATATATATACAAAATGTGTGCAAAAATAAAACCTTCCCCTAAGACCTATATATATATA
>MU224540.1:8233834-8252768 GCA_018584345.1 Thuja plicata | reverse complement strand
TACTATTTTTTCTAAAGTATACATATGAAAATTTGAAGTTACAAAATCATCAAAATTATTTTTCTTTTCACCCCATTCAATATATCAAACAAATATGTTGGTTGCAAAATTAAAATAATTATTATATCATAATTAAAAATATATATTATTATTCATAAGTGTACATTATACAAATTTATACAAGACAAACATTATATTTTTCTTGTGTAAATTGTTAAACATTAAAGTTACTTTTTATATAGAATAGAAGATCGTATTGTCATTTATAATATCGAATGTACAACTTCAAAATTGACAACAAAACTGTCCCATCATATTATATCATCTATTATAATGTTTTAGCTAAATACATTTATTGCTTTTTTTTAAAAAAAAATTCATATACATTTATTCTATTTTATAATAATTTAAATTTTATAATAGATTCCCAATGTTCATGTTATGTTGTATGTCTTAGACTTATGAGAAAATGATTTGATTAATATTCTTATTTAAAAGTTTATTTTTTGTTTTCCTTTTCATTTTAGTCTTTCAATTCTTGCATCTCGTCAAGATTTCCATCCTTACAAATTTGTTCATACTCAAAATCACAACTCTATAATTCTAGAGTAAGTATTCAAACTCTAGACTTGGGGATTTACATAAAACAGAAAAGTAAGTGTGCATCTGTTGACTTCTGAATTTCTACAAAATTGATTTGGTGCTTTTGGATTCCTTTTTGGAGTAAAGTAGCTTGGAAAATTTAAAACCTCCCTTCGCACACAAATGATCCTTTTTCAATTCACATTATTTATGATTTCCCTATAACTTCTTTCATAAGTTACAATTAATTATGAAGATAATGAACTTTGTTCAACATACTATTCAAATATTCAATTTACATTATTTTCTTTTGGTGCCAAAATATGTCTTCTTATTTCTACATGATTAGTGTCACACAATTTTTCCACACTACCTTAAACACATTTTCATTTCACCATATCTTACCCCTAAAAACAATACACAATAGGCAGGAACTTTGATGCTTGCATCTCTTGTTAATTATTCTAAAGTGCAATTTAGAGGTTATCTTGTGTTGGAGTCTTGGTTTAGGTGATGTTCCACTTTTTTAGCATTAGTTATCAGTGGGCTGTTGTTCTATGCTCATTTATAGGGGAGAGATGATGTTCACATTTGGTTCTGCTACTATTAGGGCCTGTTCACAACATCTTGGAGTCTTTTTGAGGTGGTTTTGGAGTTTTTATTTAGTTGTCATCAATTGGGGAGCTTTTTGGAGTATTTTGCTCATAGTTTCTTAGAGTTATATCCCTATTTTTATGGGATTTCTCCTCACATCTGACCCCCTATAGTTTTGCATGATTTTGGGGGATGATAAGCAGTTCTGAGGCAGTTTTGGAGTTGATTTTCAATGGTACTTGGCTTGGAGGAGTTTTTTCAGCATTTATATTTCAGTTTCTAGCAATTTGGTACCTCTTTTGGTGGAGTTTTCTCATGCATCTGACCCATTGAATCTGATGCCTATATCATTGTATTTTGACCTCATTTTTGGGGACCTTCTTTTTGGCTTACGTGTTTTGCACATTGAAAGCTTGTGGGTAGATTGTAGGGGCATTTTGTAGCAGAGTTTTGACAACATTGATTATATTGATACAGTGGTTCCTTCTCCTTGGTTTGAAGTGCAATATTGTGTATTTTCTTGCTTTTAGGTTGTTTTATCCTGTATTTAGACTATATCCCTTGTTGCATATCCAAATCTTGATACTTTTTATTATAGGCCTTTGCTTGTTAGTCCTAGTTTTTTGTTGAAAATTATCGAAACCTAGTTTCCATTTCAAAGCTAAAGATTTCAGATCCTTGCATAGAATCATTGTTGTAATTACATGTTTGTCTAAGCATTGAGAGCCATCAATATTTTGTGATTCATGTTGATTCATTCAAAGTTACAAACAAATTGTTTGGTGTATCACCTCTTTAAGTTTTAGGTATTCATATTATCCTTCTACCTCTTTCCCACATACACATTTAGTTTTAGGTGAGCACTACCTAGGAACCGACCTATCTTCCCAAGATTTGTTCTCTTCCCCACCAACGAGAACATTTCCCATGTTCCAACAGGATAGCTATATTTTATCATCAAGCTAAATGTGCAATCCTGTTTGACAACAGTTTTTTGGCACGCCCGCTGGGACACGAACTACTTAATAGTTCCTGATAATTTTTTCACATTATTATTTATTATTGCTATTTTGGTGTGAACAACAATATTTCAACCTTTTAGAAGGTATTTTCCAGCACCTGGTGACTCTATTTTGAAGGTTTTATTGCAGATTGAGTTGTAGATTTATTTTAATGAGATGGACTCCAACAAGAGAAAACAATGAAGGATTTATTTTTCAAGAGTTATAGCCCAGTAGAAGAGGACGTAGATCAACAAGAAGAGATAGAGCATCTCAGGCTGCAGCAGGAAGATCCTCTTTGCTTGGGTTTGATTTTTCACTATTTGAAAATCCTGTATTTGAAGATCAAGCTGCAATTTCAGAAGGTGATGAGGTAATTATTGAAGATTTCAATTTTTTTGAAGATTTAAGTGTTCTTGACAATTTTGGATCAGAATTACCTATTTTTGAAGAATTATCAAAGGATCAATTTGTTGCTGAAGCATCTACAAGTGGTTCTATACTAGCTCATCAAGGTTTAAAAATATATATCAAAGAAAGGTAACTTAGTCTATCAAATCTATTGTACCACCTGTAGTATAGCAACAAGTACCACTAGTTCAGATGGCCCAAAATTTTCCATTTGTGGCTTTCAGTGCTGGTAGCCCATTAAAAATCATTATTCATCATGATATTCCATCAGCAGTGTTAAAAGGTTTGTCATATTTTAATGGTGAAAATCATGTTTCAGCAATGGAACATATTAAATATATTGTCACACTTTGTGGATTGCATCAAGTGACACTAATATTATTAGTAGCTTCTCTTAAAGGCAAAGCATTAATTTGGTTTCAAAGTTTAGCAGTGAATTCTATTGCCACATGGGATGAGTTAGGAACCATTTTAATCAGCAAACTTGAAGATAAGTCAGATAATTTATCATTGGTTGAGCAATTGACTACCATTAAAAGAAATGTTAATGAGCACATTTCAGATTTCAATTTTTGTTTTCAGTGAACTTGGGATAGAATTCCAGCATATGTTAAACCTTCCAATGATTGTACATTTTTATTTTATTTGAAGGCTTTTAACAGTGACATTTCAGTTATGATACAATCCATGGGAGGACATACTTTACCTAATGCTTATGATGTTGTTGTTAGAGCTTAAAACAACTTGATACAAGCTAGAAAGTTACCTCCAAGGCCTCCAATGCCTTATTATGCTAAAATACAGCTGGTTATGCCAGCTATTATACCATCTATAGTTGTTGTTCCACCAGTACCAACACTAAACATGCAATTTGCACCAGAGGAATATGCCGCTACAGCTCCTATCGGGGAGTTAAAAGACACAAGTGATAGTATAATGAGGACTCTTCAAAGCTACAGTAATGAGATAACAAAATTGAAGAGGCAGCAAGGCCAATACAGTAGGCCTCCTCAAGGAAACTATCAACATAATAGGCCATTTAATCAGGCTTCTAGTTCAAACCAGCCAAGGCAAGCTCAAGGACAACAAAGGAATTATGGGCAAAGAACTAGTCAAGCGTACAATTACGCAACTCCTAGTACTTCTAAAGAGATGGTAGTTGTTCCTCAAAACAATTATGTACAAGAAGAATAATGGTGTAACACGTGCAATGATGGTCATTTTTGGTTAGATTGTCCTCACGCACTTGAGGCTAGAAGGCAAGATGTTCTGAAAGGACAGTCGGTTAATAATCAAATAAAGGTACATTATGATCAAACGTAGCCTCAAGGTAATCCTAATGTTTCTTTAGTGAATTTTAATGATGATGACATTGTTTTAGAAGTAAATTTTGACCCAAATCAAGTATGGAGACCTGTAGTAGTAGGAACAAGGTCAAAAACCAAGGCTAGAAATGATCAACAACAAGTTGATAAGGTACAACAACCTATTGTTACAGTACAATAGCCTATTGTTACAGTACAACAACAAGCTAATAAAGCTAAATAGTAGGTACAAGCTCAAAAAGGGACAAAACAACCATCACAACCAGTGGATGAACTTGTTGTTTTAAAACAACAACAAAAGGTTAGTGTTTAGAACTTCAATATTGTTGATCATTTAAAGAAGACACATGTTCCTTTATCCATGTGGGATGTTTTGGCACTTCTAGGGAAAAAGGATATGTTACAAGAGGCATTGCAAACACTTACATTATTTGATGATGTCTTATCACAACAAACCCCTAATGTTCTAGTAGCTTCAAATGCTAGTACATCCTAGCAACCATCTAAGTTGGTCAAATCTCCTCCATTTTATGTTACTGTAATTATAGGACAACACCTAGTTCACAATTGTATGATTGATTCCAGTGCTACTAGCTTGGTTATGCCAAAGAAAATTGTAGACCAACTAGGCCTTAAATATGGGCCACTTGAAAAAGGAGTAGTCCAATTAGATGGAACAACAATTGCAACTATGGGAGTTATAAGGAATTTAGATTTAATATTGCATGCTTGTCCTAGTTTTTCAGTACCTATGGATCTCTATATTATTGATTTTCCTCCTAATTTCTCTATCTGTTTATCATGAGATTTCACTGCCAAGATCAAAGGTTACTTATCTGCAGATTGGTCTCACATGCTTTTCCGCATTAGGTATGGTACCAAGGTCACCATTAAATCAGAACCTATTGCAAAATTGTGTATTGGACATCATATTGTTGGTGTCATAAATGAATCAGTAGCTGTATTATTTGATCAAGAGGAAATATCTGATGTTTGTGAGTCTCAAACACAAATAAGTAATTTTCATGATGTTTTGTTAGATGATTGGGCTATTGAAAATGTTGGAATTTCAGATAAAATTTTTGAGGAGCCAAGTTTTGGCAACTATGTTATCCATGAGATTTTTTATTTTCTACCAGCTGTTGTAAAAAGTGCAGATTTAAATTCTGAACAACAATCTAATGTTGTTTGGAAGCTATTTTTTGATGGTTCACGCAACAAGATAGGTGCAGGGGGAGGTTGTATGTTGATTTCACCAGAAAATGAGATTTATAATGCACCTTTCATATTTCCTTTCAGCTATACTAATAATTTTGTTGAATATGAAGCCCTCATAAATGGATCGAAGTGGGCTATTAAAAGAGGTATCAGTTGTTTGCAAGTTTTTGGTGATTCAGAACTGATTGTAAATCAAGTTAGAAATATCCATACAACAAAGAATGATTTATTGAAAAGTTATAAGCATGTTGTATGGGATTTAATTGAAGGTTTTGAGACTTTTAATTTGCAATATATACCTAGAAATTAATATAAACATGTTGATAGACTTGTTGTTGTTGGTGCACAATACGATATTCTAATTAAAATCATAAATAATAAGGGGATAAACTATGTAAAAGTGATTGGTAGACCTGTTGTCCCTAATAATACTAATTGTTGGCAAGTTTTTGAATCTGACCAACACATTGTTAATTTTTTGAGAGAAGAGGCCGAGTTTGCACAACCAAACCAACAAAAATTGCAGGATCAATATGAAGATTAGATCATTCAGTTAAGGAAAAATAAGATGACCAAAGGTCTTGTGACCTTAGAGTCCATGTTTGGTACTAATGATCAATTTAAAAAGAATAAATCTAGCTTGCAGACTAAAGAAGAACATTATGAAGAAGTGTCAGTTGCGAAGGATAAAGTGTTGAAACTTGGAAAGGTATGTACACCTGAAGAGCATCAACCTTTGTTAATTTATGCAATGAATTACATGATATTATTTCTTGGATTCATTTAGATTTGAAAGGATTTGATCCTAGTATTTCTCAGCATACAATTGAGTTAGAATTAGGAGATAAACCAATTAGGCAAAAATAGAGGCCAATAAATCCAAAATTAGAACATCTTATTATTAAGGAATTAAATAAACTGATAGAGAGAAATATTATATTCCCAATCAAACATACTTCTTGGGTATCCAATCTGGTTCCTGTTAGGAGAAAGAATGGAGAAATCAGATTGTGTGTTGATTTCTATGACTAGAATAGAGCTTCATTAAAGGATAGACATCATTTTCCTTCAATGGAATAGATTTTGTATGTTGTTTCAGGTTCAGAGTGGTTTTCATTGCTTGATGGTTTCTCAGGTTATAACCAGATTTTGGTAAAAGAAGAGGATAGATTTAAAACAATATTTACTACCAAATGGGGAACTATGGCTTATCAAAAGATGCCATTTGGTTTATCTAATGCAGGTGCAACCTTTCAGAAGGCTATGGAAAAGGCCTTCATGAACTTAATGTATGGGTTTGTACTTGTCTATCTTGATGATATTACTATTTTCTCAAAGAACGCAGCATATCACTTTCATCATTTAAGAGTTATCTTTGAGAGATGCAGGGAATATGGCATTTCTTTAAATCCCAAGAAAAGTGTATTTTCTATCCATGAAGGTAAATTGCTGGGATTTATTGTTTCAAAAGAGGGTATCACCATTGAACCCAAAAGATTAAGTGGTACCCTTGCCTTACCACTTCCTTCTCATAAAAAGGCTCTTCAAAGTTTCTTAGGAAGAATAAACTTTGCAAGAAGATTTTTTCTAGACATTGCTAAATTACTGATGCCATTAACAACCATGCTTAAGAAAAATATTGTTTTCAGATGGACCAAAGAAGGCAAACGTATCTTTGAATTAATTAAGGAAGCATTAGCTACTGCCCCTACTTTATTAAATCCTATTTTTTCAAAGGACTTTGTTTTATATGATTATGGGAATGTTGATAGCATTTCTGCCATGCTAGTTCAGGAAAATGATGAAGGTTTCATGCAGCCAATAGCTTTTTTTAGTCAATGACTTAAAGACTATGAGTTGCATTATTCATTTGTTGAAAAGAATGTACTTGCTGTAATTAGAAGTTTGATGAAATTCAGGCATAAGCTTTCTAACAGTAAAATTAAACTAACGGTTGCACATCCTTCTGTTAAGGATTTTTTGCTTAATAAGTATTTCAACACCAAGAGAGTTGGCTGGATAAAAAAGGCAATGGAGTATGACATTGAAATTAAAGTTACCAAGCTGGTAAGAGGTATGGGTTTATGTGAACAACTTGCTGGAAATGGACATAACACTCCAAAAGATGATTCTAAAGTGGTGTTGGCTTTAGAAGACAATGAAAAAACTTGTTTTCCCAGATTTACAGCATGATTGGGTGAATGATATGTTTGATTTATTGCAAATAGAACATTGTCCTGAAGGATTGGAAAGGTAAAAAAGGAGGTATTTTAGATTGTAGTCCATTCCTTATTGTTTGCTGAATAATATACTATTTAGAAGGGATTACAATGGTGTGTTGCTGAGATGCATTAGTGGAGATCAAACTGAAAAGATTCTGGAAGAATTCCATGATGGACCAGCAGGTGGCCATTTTTCTGCAAGGACAACAACACTAAAGATTATGAAGGTTGGCTATTTTTGGCCAAATATGTATAAAGACGCTTTTGTATGGGTGAGGAAGTGTTTGAAGTGTGTTATTTTTGTAAATAAACAAAGGTTAGCAGCTTTACCTCTTAATCTAGTTCAAGTTAAACAACCCTTTGTCAAGTGGGGACTAGATTTTATTGGCACCATAAACCCACCATCAAGTTCAGGTCATAGATATATTTTGACAACAAAAAATTACTTTACAAAGTGGACTGAAGTTGTTGCATTGAAAGATGCAAATGAAAATTTAGTTCTAAATTTTTATGAGGATCTGATTGCAAGGTTTGGAACACCTAAATCCATTGTTTTTGATAATGCCTTGGCCTTTTTAGGTGCAAGAATTACTGATTGGGCAGTTAAGAACAATGTGTACCTTAGTGCCTCGTCTAATTATTACCCACAGGGTAATGGACAAGATGAATCAACAAATAAAAATATGATTTGCATTATAAAGAGGACTATTGAAGACAATCAGCGAGCTTGGAACAACAAGTTAAAACATGCCTTGTGGGCTAATAGGATCACCCCAAAGCGCTCAATAGATAACTCACCTTACATGCTGGTTTATGGAAGAGAGGCAAGATTTCCTATTTCAGTAGAATTACCAAGCTTGAGCTTGATCAAGGAAATAGACCCGATGGACCAACAACCTATGGAGGTAAGGCTTGCTGAATTAATAGAGTTAGAGGAAATAAGGAAAAAATCTTTTCAAAATTTGGAGGAACATCATGATCAAATGAAGAAGACATTTGACAGAAAATTTGCCGCAAGAGTCTTTACGAAGGATGATTTAGTGCTCAAACGGGATGAGCTGAAGAGTAGACCTAGTAAGTATTTGAAATTCGATGCCATTTGGAATGGCCCATTTGTAATAATAGGATGCAAGGCACACAATGCCTTTCAACTCTCAAACATGGAAGGAGAAGAATTGTCAATCCCAATTAATTGGGTCCACCTCAAGCGTTACTTTTGAGGTTAGTTGGTTTGAATAAGTGCTTGGCACATAGTTAGTTTCCTTCAGTTAGTAGCAGTTAGTACTTCTAATCTCATAGTGGTTAAATAAAGGAGGTACACACCTTGCATAATTGAGAAACCCTTGGGATTTCTGGTTATAAATAATGCATAACTCAATGATGTAATCAAGGTGAGAAGGGAGGTTATTTTTCAAATAGTTTCTTTTGCAATTTTTGAAGGTTAGAATGAATAGAAACAACAAGATCAATCACATAATATAAGCATGAACATCATTCCCATCACATAAGACATGGATAAATTTCGTTGTCTCATGTCATAACAATCATGCTTAGACATATATGATGCAACTAAGGACCATGGTTGTTGTTCAAGCTCATTCTGCCTTTAGTTTCTTCTGGTTCCTATTTCTGAACAACATCATCATCATAGGAATTGTGCTCATCACATGATACATGGAAAAACTCTGTTGTATCACATCATAAACATAATTCTATACAGCAATGATGAAGTACAAAGTTGTTTTTCAATTGTAGTTTGCTTTCTCTAAGTGTTGTCAGCACATGTTTCAGTTTTAGTTTTAGTTTTATGTTTATAGTTTGTTTTCAGTTTGAGAAGGTTCAATTTTTCTAAAGTGGAAGACTCTGTGCTCAATGGATATGCAAAAGGCAACTGGTCTATTTTTTTAGCATGCAAACACCCCTGAGAGGTCGCCAAAAATGTTACCAATTTAGTTTCTACACTAAATTGCTAAGTTGCAGCTACTTCTACATTGAATTATGGATTGAATAATTGTTGTTATTAATTACATAATTCATTAAATGCAGAAAGAAAAGTAAACAATGTAGAAAACATGGATAATATGCTCACTTTTATTCAAATCTGAAATATAAGTACAAAGACAATGCATTTTTCATGACATATTATTCAAATATTTTTTTACAAAGGTACAATGATGGTGTTCAAATTTCAATTATACAAAATATGTATAATGCATTCAGATCCAAACAAGCCGTGGCAACTATTAACACTACATTTGAATAAACACATTGCAAATGTAAAGAAGTAAAGGGATAGCGGAAAAGCCTCCATTACCTGTATGGAGAAGCGATCTTTGACTGTGTATTGGAGATATGGGCCGCATCTCCAGCTTGGACAAACATGTAAGATAGAATAAAGAAGGAGTCAACTCAGAAGAACTGAGCAATGGATACATTCCTAATACCTCTACACTACTCTAGGAACAATAATATGCTTACTTAGATAAAGCATTAAAAGATGCAAAGGAGAAGGAAGAAAACAAAGAGAAAATCATTTTTTATGCTAATGTTGTTTGCTTCATGTACACATTCAGGTATGAAGACCAAGTAGGTTGTTGAAAGGACATGCATGAAAATTTCCAACTGAAGTCATGTATAGGCAAAAACCGAATGACTAGAGGAGGCTATTGAGGGGGCATGCATAAATTTCAGGCATGGGACCTTCTGGTTGAATCATTAAGTTTTTTGAAGACTTATGTTGTTAAAGGGGTGTGTGGTTACACGCATAAAACCTTCTGACATTCATCATTTCAGATTAAATTGAAAGGAGCAGTATACTTTCTGGGCATTCTACTTTAAATGAAGTTCTTTAGCAATTTAGATTTTATAAAATATACACCCTTTAATAAGGCTGATATTATGGAATAGACTTGTGTATGGAATACAATCAGCATTAATTACAACAAGGGTGATTATTTAAAGCAGTTTTGAAGAGTTACAGTCACATTAAAGGGTAGAAATATAATGACTTATTGTGCAAGAAGCAATGGAAGAGATCAACATTAACTACAACAATGGAAATAAACAACATGGAATGTAATGCATTAGCATAGGTGCTACAGGATGGATTTCATTTCTTTCCAGAAATTATCAGAGGTTACTGAAAGAGCTATGTATTAAAAGTGCTTGAATTGTCAAATTCAAGGGTTAATTTCTATATGGAAGATATAATAACAAAATTAGGTTCATAATCATGAAAGTGATATGTTTAATAAGTACAAGATCTATCAAAACAAAATACTAAAGTGCATGGTGGTTTACTGCAAAAGAGGAAATAAATATCATTCAATTTTTGCTTCATGAATGATAGTGCAAAGTTACAGAAAGCATTAACAATGAGCATAAATGGAAACATCATCAAGATATCTTTTGGCTAAATATTTTTCAAGTCACTAAGACTATAACTTGCAAAACGTGTGTTTTAGGTAGCAGTGTGTGAGATTACTCTCTCCTCTCAGCAATAGGGGAGGCTCCCTTCTTACCGGAAGTAACTTCAAGTAGAACTGAACTGTAGCACATATAGTTCACCTTGCAACAGTAATATCGGTGGCTCTATAATTGACTTAAGAACAATTAACCGAGAAAACAATGAATTTATCTAAAGATGGAATAACACAAGAGCTCAAAGTCTCTTGTCCTTACCCCAAATATGTACTCTATTTATCTAATTTCCAATACTAAAGCCCAAAGTATTCAGTCCTTGGAGTATTACAGCCACTATTCTCTATAGTAACCCTGATCTCCTAAAGCACAAAGTCTTCAGAAAACCTAGATTAAAGATGCTCCAATGAAATAAACAAGTTAACTATTCAATCTGAAACAAGGATTAACAAATGTTACATAAGAAAATATTCATCAATTGTCAAGACAACAACTCAAAGTTTGCCAATCTCTATTCCTTTTATTCAGATGCTCAACTCTCTTACAATGAAACACAAAGTCTTCAAAATATTAGAGCTTTGCCTATAGTTTACTTGCACACAATAAAAGATCCCTTTTTACAATGAGCTCTCTCCCTTATATAGGAAAAGAGGAGAGAGGAAAGTGGAGAAGAAAGGGGAAACCCTCAACCACTTTGACTTATTCTATCCTTATCTCTAACTAACTAACATTGACTTATTCAATGTTGCAGGACCTAATGTCCTTGCAGCATGATTACATGAGACTAATTTACATATTTTTTTGTAATCTTTCAAAGATTCCACACTTTTACAAAATGCATAATGAAAGCATTTAAGTGTTTTACAAGACACAACATCTATTTGCATCATCCTTTTTTGGTCTTCATGCTGCTACAAGATGCATGATGATTGATGTGTTCTGGTTGGAGAAAGAATATTGAACTGAAACATGAATCTGCATCCTTGATTGCTTTGCATCATTGGGGTGATCACTGAGAGGCATCTTTGTGTCTTTCTGTTTTAGTTTTGAAAAAATTCTATGCCTGGAATCATTTCACACTTTCCACTTCTTTGTCTGGCTTCATCATATGATTGCACTCGCTTTGTATCCTTGTGCCATGGGAAGAACATGAGAAGATCTTTCTTCAACTTGCAACTATATGGGAAGTACTTTGCTTCTTGCAACATGACTCTTCATTATTTGAGGAGAAGAATGCGCATCTCATGAAAGATCATAAAAGGACACAAGAAGGTGAGTTTTTGCATATTGGAAAACTGGACTTCTTCTTTGATATGTAAGTATGAACATTATGAAAGAAGTGGGTTTTTCAATCCATAGGGAAGAGATTGGTATTTTAAAGGTACTATATGTATGCGGAAAACAAACTTTGAGTTTGATAAAATGAATACATGGACGCATTCATGCATGAGAAAATTTTCAATATTCAAGGTGGGATTTTTGGAATCATTTACAACTCATGAATGGACACACTATGTGCATGGAACAATGAGATGGGAAATGTATTATTTCATGGATGGATGCGTGGTGGAATATTTGGAGACAAATGCATATTGAAAAGGAAAGGTGAGCTTTTTAATAACAAATGCATATAAAGGTGGAAAGTGGGCTTTTATGGGTTGTCTGCATATTGGTGCAGCATCTTGCTCCTTGCATTTCTTTATGCATTTTTGGGAAGAACATCATTGAGAATGGGGTTCTTAAGCCCGACTGCATATGAGAAAAAAAAATTGCATTCTCATATGCAACTTAGAAAAGATGAGAGAGAAGAAGAGAGCACAACATATTCAAAAACAAAAACGCAAACAAGAAAAGAGAAAACAAACATTTTACTTCTCTTGAATGCAAAGGGAAAAAAACAAACTTCCTTTTCAAAGAAAATTCTGGAAATGGAAATGAATTTTGAATTTGCAGATTAAGGGAAATTTACAGAGTTATATAGACCCTAAAATTGACAAGTTCTTGTGAAAAAAAATGCTAATATTAGTGGTCATGGTTTAAGGAAGGACAAGTGTTCATCATGCATCAAAATTTGCATGAAAACAACAAGTAAAGGGGAGAAAAACTTCAAAAATGTGCCCTATGAACATGGCATGCTTTCCTCTTCTTTGAAAGAATCAAGACTTCATTAAAGGATGAAATTCAAAATTGCAAATGAAGAGGAAAATCTGTTCTTGAAGATCAAGATGAAACTTGTTCAAGTGCAGATTTAATGGCTACTTTCTTGGAAAAGAAGAAGTCTGAAGTTTAAATGGAAACACATACAGTCCTCCCCATGAAAAATGCCAATAATGGTGGATGCAATTTTGATTTTATCAACTCTAGCTCCTCCTTGATAGTTTAACGCAACATACTGTAAAGGAGGGAAAATGTTTTTAATGAAAACGTTGGTGCATTTTTAATTTAAAAAACACCATGTTTCATGTTGTGTTTTAACAGCTTTTACACAGATTGTCGCATATGCATGTTTAATGAGAAACAATGCTTGATAACTATTAGTGAACCTAAGGTTTTAATGAAAAAGGTATATGCATCGCGATACATAAAAAAATGATATGCTTTTTTTATATAAAATGACGCCTTATGACTTAGTCATTACATAGTTTAGTTCGTATTAAATTATGCCTTTGAGTAAAAAATTGACGTCACATTTCATCCACGCGTTTTAAGAAAATTTTGGCATACATTAATATATGTAATGACTTCGCACTTCGACGCATTATGGACTTTAATTCATGCCACGGTTTTATTCAAGACTTTCACATTTTTAAACATATCAAATGATATGTAATAAACATAAAAGTTGATGCCTCTCCTTTAAAAGAAATCGTAGGCTTTTTAGAGAAGAATAGCATATGTTTTTTGGGATAGAATAACGTTTTTATTTAAAAACAATGCGTTAATATTAGAATAAAACTAATTATAATAACGTTTGTTTTACGATATGTATTATAATAAGTTATTATTTTAATATTAACATTAATATTTTGATATTATTATTATTATTTTAAAATAATAATAAAAACATTGTTTTTTTTCAAAGAAAAACATTGTTAAATGGTAATTCGTAATGAATTATAAGAATTTTAAATAACACTTGACTTTATTTATAAATCTTATCTTTATCTTCGTCTTTTTATAAAATAAAATTCTTTAACAATATATGCATATAATGCAAATATTATTTAAAAATCTATTTTGAATGCAAAATGAACTTAAAATATTTGTATGCGTCTTTTAAAATTTTAATGATTTGATATGCAGATGTGGTTCAAAATCTCGCTATCATTAAAATTTCTAAGTAAAACTTTGCAGAATGACGCAAAATCTTAGAATAGATTTCAAAATCTATTTCTCATACAAAATAAGCTTTCACTTTGTGCACCTGAAAATAAAAAGACCATTTCTTTACTGACCTTGGAAGGATGTGAGAATTGCCTAAAAACAAACTAGAGGACAAAGGCTACAAAACTACGACTAGCACAAGACCAAAAACCAAACACAAGAACAAGAAAAAGAAACTAAGAAAATGCCTTAGGGGATTTATCTTACAAATTTTTCGGTAGGGTTGCCCCAATTTTGTGAATACAAAATTGAGGACAACAACTGGCTCTGTTTGGGGAACATAGCTTGTTTGTTCTTAGAAACAATGAGGAATGTAGAATTCAGAATCTCGAAGTGCCTTAGTATCCATTGGGCTACAGATTCAAGCATCAAAAACATAGAACAAAAAGGATTACGCAACCGATGCAAAGCAAAACCTAATTAAAAACAAAAAACAAAACTGTACAAGCGCACTTATTGAAAACAAAGAAAATCTACCTAATTAAAACTAGCGGACTTTTGAGCTTTTTTTCTAGATGAAACCATTTACTGGCTCAAAAAAATATTTTACCTTTCTCAGTAGCTTGCATGTTCACATGCAACTTTGTAACCATGAAACACAAATAGCTGGAGCAATGATGTCAATGCTTTTCGTAACATCTCTTGGAAGAAGTGAAAAAATTCACCTTCTTGGTATGAATCATGTGTATTTCTGATCCAAGATGAGTCCATAGATCCAATCCATGCCTTTTGAACCACATATGATTCTTTAGTCCCTTCTTGAATTGTATCTTCATGCTCAGGTATAAGTGGAACATCTGATTCTCCGTTGGCCTCCAACCAAGCAAGATGTCCTATGGGACATCCCCTTGATCGAACAAAGATTGAAACCTTCTTTCTAGTTGCAACTTGAGTGATTGGTTCATCAATCATTATCACGTCAGGCTGATCAAAATGAGTTACCTCATTGCTTCCTTCTGGACCATGTTGGTTACAAATTTTTGATATAAGAGAATTGTCTTCAATATTTGAACAAAATTCCCCTATGATAGCCATGATAAGATCCTCATCAAGTTCTGGAGTAAATCTTTCATGCAACACTCGTTCAAGTTCATGACCTTGAAACAAAGATGCACTATTGTGAGCTTGACTGAGACCTTCATGCATGTCCATCTTTTCATGTCTAATGACATGATTGTCTTTATTCACTTGAGTATCAGAAGAAAGACTTGAATCTTTCTGATATTTATCAATATCTTTCTAAGACCACGTGAACCATAAATAAGAGTCCCCAGCTATGTCTTCTTCCTTTTCTTGGAAGAGTATAGCAAGCTCACTTTCCTCAGATTTAGGATGCTTTATTTTTGCCTTCACTGATGGTGCCTCAATATCAAGCTTCTTTGGTGATGAAACCAACTTTCACTGATTCTCAACAGCAGAACTATGAGAAACATTTAGAAGAGGTTTTCTTTGTACATCTTTACGAGGAACAAAGAACATACCCTGAGCTATTTTATTTTTGAGAGAAAGTAACTTATTTTCCAACCTCTGCACCGCAGGATCCGTTCTTGTGATGGAAGAAAATGAATCAGAAGGAAGATAACTTTGTTCAAACCCATTTGCTTCAATTTTTATCTGCCCAGCAAGAATAAGATCATCTTTAATTCCAATGGCCAATGACTGTGCAACTGCAAGAGTAGTGGGAGCTTCACTTCTCAATAGAAAACTGATTTCAAGAATCTAATCATTGACAAAGAAACACTTCAAGTTTGTAGCTGTGGGTCGAGCAATAGCTGGAATCCTTCACATCAATTTGTTGAAATGAGCCACAAATTCATGCATAGGTACATAAGATGCCTTCTTCAACTGAGTGAGTTGGGCCAACAGGGCATGAGCATCTTCAGGTGGCTTGAACCTTTCTTCAAACTTGGCTATGAGAGTAGCCCAATTTGTGATAGTTTATGGCGCAAGATGATAAAACCAATTAGCAGCTACACCTTGGAGACTTTCCACGAATAGCCTCATAGACACGTCCTCATGTTCAACACCAAGGACACCGCATGCGATGTAAAAACCAACAATATGTTCACCATGATGTTGTTGTCCATTACCAAAGAACTTTGGAAAATTCTTCCGCGAGCCATCAAGAAGAGCATGTAGAGGTAGAGATAGATTCAATGGACCAAAAGCATTTCCCCAAGGACCTTGGGCCATTTACATGTCCTTCATAAAAAGCTTTAAAAACCACAAGAAATACCAAAATGATGGAATAATTACAATGGATAGGACACAGGCATTCTTCAAACGAAAGCATAAGGCTTCTGAATGTGTATCGTAGTAGAATAATTAGACCAACTAAATAAAAGTTGGATGGAAGGTCATTTATTTCTCTCCTGTAGAAAAAATGATTAACCCTTTTCTCTTATTTTAGAAAAATATTGCAAAGTGAAAGTATGTAAAAGACTTATAAAAACAACAACAAAATGTTAAAGAAGCAAAGTGTCCATGAAGGCACAAAGTCCTCCGTCACTTCTCTAGGATGAGAAAATCAAATAGAAGCTCAAAGTCTTCTTAAGTGAACTTCTTATGAACCTTGTAATCAAAATAGTGTTCATATCCCCAGTAGAGTCACCGAAAACTATTGGTTAAATATTTTGCAAGTCACTAAGACTATAACTTGCAAAACGTGTGTTTTAGGCAGCAGTGTGTGAGACTACTTTCTCCTCTCAGCAATAGGGGAGGCTCCCATCTTACCATAGGTGGCTTAAAGTAGAACTAAACTGTAGCACATATAGTTCACCTTGCAACAGTAATATCGGTGGCTCGGTAATTGACTTAAGAACAATTAACCGAGACATCGATGAATTTATCTAAAGATGGAATAACACAAGAGCTCGAAGTCTCTTGTCCTTACCCCAAATATGTACTCTATTTATCTAATTTCCAATACTAAAGCCCAAAGTATTCAGTCCTTGGAGTATTACAGCCACTATTCTCTATAGTAACCCCGATCTCCTGAAGCACAAAGTCTTCAGAAAACCTGGATTAAAGAAGCTCCAATGAAATAAACAAGTTAACTATTCAATCTGAAACAAGGATTAACAAATGTTACATAAGAAAACATTCATCAATTGTCAATACAACAATTCAAATTTTGTCAATCTCTATTCCTTTTATTCAAATGCTCAACTCTCTTACAATGAAACACAAAGTCTTCAAAATATCAGAGCTTTTCCTATAGTTTACTTGCACACAACAAAAGATCCCTTTTTACGATGAGCTCTCCCCTTTATATAGGAAAAGAGGAGAGAGGAAAGTGGAGAAGAAAGGGGAAACCCTCAACCACTTTGATTTATTCTATCCTTATCTCTAACTAACTAACTTTGACTTATTCAATGTTGCAGGAACTAATGTCCTTGCAGCATGATTACATGAGACTACTTTACATATTTTTGTGTAATCTGTCAAAGATTCCACACTTTTACAAAATGCATAATGAAAGCATCTAAGTGTCTGACAAGAAACGACATCTATTTGCATCATCCTTTTTTGGTCTTCATGCTGCTACAGGATGCTCGATGATTGATGTGTTCTGGTTGGAGAAAGCATCTTGAACCGGAACATGAATCTGCATCCTTGATTGCTTTGCATCAATGGGGTGATCACTGAGAGGCATCTTTGTCTCTTTTTGTTTCAGTTTTGAAAACATTCTATGCCTGGAATCATTTCACACTTTCCATTTCTTTTTCTGGCTTCATCATATGATTGCTCTCGCTTTGTATCCTTGTGCCATGGGAAGAACATGAGAAGATCTTTCTTCAACTTGCAACCGTATGGGAAGTACTTTGCTTCTTGCAACATGACTCTTCATTATTTGAGGAGAAGAACGTGCACCTCATGAAAGATCATAAAAGGACACAAGAAGGTGAGTTTTTGCATATTGGAAAACTGGACTTCTTCTTTGATATGTAAGTATGAACATTATGAAATACGTGGTTTTTCAATCCATAGGGAAGAGCTTAGTATTTTGGAGACACTATATGTATGCGGACAAAAAAATTTGAGTTTGATAAAATGAATACATGGATGCATTCATGCATGAGAAAATTTTCAATATTCAAGGTGGGATTTTTTGAATCATTTACAACTCATGAACGAACACACTATGTGCATGGAACAATGAGATGGGAAAGGTATTATTTCATGGATGGACGCGTGGTGGAATTTTTGGAGATAAATGCATATTGAAAAGGAAAGGTGAGCTTTTTAAGAACAAATGCATATAAAGGTGGAAAGTGGGCTTTTATGGGCTGTCTACATATTGGGGCAGCATCTTGCTCCTTGCATTTCTTTATGCATTTTTGGGAAGAACGGGTAAAAGCACAATAATCTGTCACCCTTTTACAAAGGAAAAGGATGACAAAATCAAAGTTGTTCAGCTTCAATAGTATAAAAGTGACATTTATGTTTGGAATTTGAAGATAATGTAAACTAATAAAATATTTGAAAATGTATGAAGTTTATGATTAATATTTTTAATATTTTTTTTGAATAAGTTTTGATATTATTTTTTAATGTTTAAAGACGATTTTTCAATTGCAGAAACATGCTGAAAATTAGGGGTCTAGTTCCCGCCAAAACATTATATGTAAATAAACATTTTTTCCCCTCATTTCAAAATATGTTATAGATGACATATATAGCTAGTGCATGAAGAAATAAAAATTGGTTTGTGACCTATATTTTCTCTTTTATAACAATTCAAATTCCAACTCACCTAAAATCGACAGTTTTCATC
>MU224540.1:8215578-8233726 GCA_018584345.1 Thuja plicata | reverse complement strand
TTTTTAATTATAATAGACTATGTATAATTAAAACACTATAAAATCTATAAGAGATATTCTTGACTCTGATCTCTACAAAAGGGTATTTTTGTATTTTAAAAAAATATCATTAAAAATTCTTAGAGTTTTTGAAACGTCACTTTTCTGAAATAATTTTATTTCTACGGTAATTGGCCTCAAAGTGGTATAAAACATGCATTTAATAGACATTTCCAACTGGAAAAGTTAAAAACCTTATATAAATTAACTATAATGAATCTAGCTAGACCATATGTTTGGCCAAAATTAATTTTTAGTTAGAAATACTAAAATTTAGCTGTGCTAATAAGTTGTCCTAAAAGGTTACAGATTATTGTGCTTTTACCCGAACATCATTGAGAATGGGGTTTTTAAGTCCGACTGCATATGAGAAAAAAAATTGCATCCTCATATGCAACTTAGAAAAGATGAGAGAGAATAAGAAAGCACAACATATTCAAAAACAAAAACGCAAACAAGAAAAGAGAAAACAAAGATTTTACTTCTCTTGAATGCAAAGGGAAAAAAACAAACTTCCTTTTCAAAGAAAATTCTGGAAATGGAAATGAATTTCAAATTTGCAGATTAAGGGAAATTTACAGAGTTATATAGACCCTAAAATTGACAAGTTCTTGTGAAAAACAATGCCAATATCAGTGGTCATGGTTTGGGGAAGGACAAGTGTTCACCATGCACCAAAATTTGCATGAAAACAATAAGTAAAGGGGAGAAAAAATTCAAAAATGTGCCCTATGAACATGGCATGCTTTCCTCTTCTTTGAAAGAATCAAGACTTCATTAAAGGAAGAAATTTGAAATTGCAAATGAAGAGAAAAATCTATTCTTGAAGATCAAGATGAAACTTGTTCAACTGTAGATTTAATGGCTACTTTCTTGGAAAAGAAGAAGTCTGAATTTTAAATAGAAACACAGACAGTCCTCCCCATGAAAAATGCCAATAATGGTGGATGCAATTTTGATTTTATCAACTCCATCTCCTCCTTGATAGTTTAACGCAACATACTGTGGAGGAGGGAAAATGTTTTTAATGAAAACGTTGGTGCATTTTTAATAAAAAAACAACGCCATGTTTCATGTTGTGTCTTAACGACTTTTACACGGATTATCGCATATGCATGTTTAATAAGAAACAATGCCCGATAACTATTAGTGAACCTACATTTTTAATGAAAAAGGTATATGCATCGCGATACATAAAAAAATGATATGCTTTTTTCATATAAAATGACACCTTATGACTTAGTCATTACATAGTTTAGTTCGTATTAAACAATGCCTTTGAGTAAAAAATCGACGTCACATTTCATCCACGCATTTTAAGAAAATTTTGGCATACATTAATATATGTAATGACTTCGCATTTCGACGCCTTACGGACTTTAATTCATGCCACGGTTTTATTCAAGACTTTCACATTTTTAAACATATCAAATGATATGTAATAAACATAAAAGTTGATGCCTCTCCTTTAAAGGAAACCGTAAGCTTTTTAGAGAAGAATAGCATATGCTTTTTGGGATAGAATAACATTTTTATTTAAAAACAATGCGTTAATATTAGAATAAAACTAATTATAATAACATTTGTTTTATGATATGCATTATAATAAGTTATTATTTTAATATTAACATTAATATTTTGATATTATTATTATTATTTTAAAATAATAATAAAAACATTGTTTTTTTAAAAGAAAAATGTCGTTAAATGGTAATTTGTAATGAATTATAAGAATTATAAATAAAACTTGATTTTATTTATAAATCTTATCTTTATCTTCGTCTTTTAATAAAATAAAATTCTTTAACAATATATGCATATAATACAAATATTATTTAAAAATCTATTTTGAATGCAAAATGAACTTAAAATATTTGTATGCGTCTTTTAAAATTTTAATGATTTGATATACGGATGTGGTTCAGAATCTCGCTATCCTTAAAATTTCTAAGAAAAACTTTGCAGAATGACGCAAAATCTTAGAATAGAGTTCAAAATCCATTTCTCATACAAAATAACCTTTCACTTTGTGCACCTGACAAGAAAAACACCATTTCTTTACTGACCTTGGAAGGATGTGAGAATTGCCTAAAAACAAATTGGAGGACAAAGGCTACAAAACTACAACCTGGACAGGACCAAAAACCAAACACAAGAACAAGAAAAAGAAACTAAGAAAACACCTTAGGGGATTTAACTTACAAATTTTTTGGTAGGGTTGCCCCAATTTTGTGAATACAAAATTGAGGACAACAATATTAGTGCCATATGAATGACATATATTTTATTCTCTATCAACAACAAAAAATTGAGGATACAAATCTTTCACTCCATTCCACTGTCTAAATTGACAAGTTAATGAACAAACTGCAATATTATCAAATTAAAGAGATTTCTCAGTCAATTAAGGATGCAGTGATTATAATGTATTTCGAGGAGGTGGCAGGTTACCGTTATTGTTATGATTTTTTCATAGCCTAAAATTCAAGAGTTCTTCTAGATGTTGTTATATGTACCTAAAAATCTAAATATGCATGTATGACTGCCCAAAAAGGGGTCATTCTGGAATCTTTAACAACACTTTTCATAACAGTATATGATTTATTGCAAGAGAACATTTTGAAGTTTATTCAAGGAAAGATGCATTAAAGTAATACAACGATTAACAAGGGAACAATGATGTATAGAAAACTAAAAAATGCTCATGTTAGTTTCAGGTATCAAAGTAGCAAATGATTTACAGGTTTTGTGTACTCAGCGGTTAGTATCTTTAGATATTAAACATAAGTTTCAATTTACAAATAATCTACATTGAGTATAAGGCTCTAGAGATTACTCCATGAGAAAATTGAGAAAATCTAACTCTCAATTTCAAATTGGAGTAAGTATGATCAGTATGAGCTAAATTTAGAAGTTACCAACACAAGGAATACATAAGGAATGATTTTAAATATGAAACTATTGCACATTAGTTTATGTTGGTGCACTAAAAATGTTACTGTATTACACATTGTCTTGACCCATGTGTAGATATGGCTGGGTTCAGGGCTGAAAATCAGTAGACCAATAGTGAAGAATAGTTGTGTTAAAGAGAAAAGAGATCTTATTCCAGTCAAGGCAGAGAAAGAGAAGATTCATCTTTGTGAACAACATTGAGAAACACTAACATTTAGAGATCTTTAATTTTTTTCTTGTATTTATTGTTTCAAAAAAGAAACAACTGTCGTATCATGGTCTTTATTTTAAACAATAGATTCAAAAAATAAGTCATTTTTTCGAAGCACAGAGGGTATAGAGACAGAATGCACAAAGTTCAATTATGAGAGAAATATTCAAATATAAACAACAAGAAGCCATCAGAATGTAACAATAACAGAAGGTTGCATAGAAAAATAGAGATTTATTCTTTATTTTATACAAGAAACCCTAGTTAATCTAAGTCTACATTTCAAAGTTTACCCACGGAAGGAAAAAGAAAGCCATTCTTATTTTTGTAGAGCCATGTTACATATCCAGAGGAAGAGAGTTGTGACATACCAATTAAAGGCCATTATTCCAAGGTAATTACAAGTGGTCATGTTTTGATTTCACATTTTGTGAAGAAATCTCCATCAAACAATGTAGAAATGCAGTCATGCCAGCATTTTAAAAGGAAGAGCAACAACAACGACATTTAAAAATAATGCCTCCAAACCCCAACGTGCAGCAACTTTCACTTCAAAATACATAGAACACAGCAGAGAGCGACACTTTCCAAAGTCCAACCCCTTGTGTCTAAAGCCATGACAGCTAAAGGAAACATCATAATGGCGGCATAATGGTAGACTTTCCAGAATGCTACCCACTCGAGACACAAAACCGACAGAATGGAGGTAGAAAACATCAATTTCTCCATACTTTCTTACCATGGTGGAACGTTACCAATACTAGCAACTCAAACCCTACAAACCCTCGGCGACAGTAGAGAAGCATGATGCCAAATCACAAATGAGAGAAGTTAGGTTGAGATTAGGTTTAGAAAGCTTAGTTATTGACCGGGTTCTATTGTTTCTTACAATCAAGTTTAATCCCTAGGTTAGGCCACGTCCACTTATTCTTTTTTATTTTTGTTTAAAGTTAAGACTCCTTTCGTAGTTTCTAAGTTTCAAACTTAAATAATAAACAAAATAATGATACTTATAGTTAATATTTAATAGATAATTTTTGTCTATTAAATATTAATTATGAATATTATTGTTTTCTTTATTGTTTAAGTTTAAAATATTAGATTCTAAAGAATATATTTAGTATCTTGTAACTTTAATTAGTTACTTGATATCAAATATATATAGGTAAGGATAATTTATAAATATAATTCATATATTTAATATCTGGTAGATTTTATTGTTTACAAAGATATTAAATATATTAATTACAATTATAAATTATTAAAGGTCTTTCTTCATGTTTTTCAAGCAATTAAGTTTATCGTGGAGGAATTTTGTATTTAATTATTTATTTACTAAATATTATTTCATAATATTTTAAAGGTATCGAGTCTTAAACAAATAAATAGATCATTTAAAAAAAAATTAAATATATTGAAATATTGCAAAACAATAATTAGGAAATAAATAAATAAACATTAGTCTAAATTATTTACTTATTGACTATTCCTTAATATTACCTTAACATGTGAGATTTTAAACGAATATCTTCTTATTCATTTTAAAATTAAATATCTAAGGATAATATCAAGTAATAATTAATTAATTAATTGGTCTTAGGGGAAGGTTTTATTTTTGCACACATTTTGTTGATAATAGTAATTATTTGTCACAATTATAAGGCAATAATTATTAATTATTCTAAAGTGCAATTTAGAGGTTATCTTGTGTTGGAGTCTTAGTTTAGGTGACATTCCACCTTTTTAGCATTGGTTATCAGTTGGCTGTTGTTCTATGCTCATTTATAGGGGAGAGATGTTGTTCACATTCAGTTCTGTTGTTGTTAGGGCCTATTCACAGCATCTTGGAGTTCTTTTGAGGTGGTTTTGGAGTTGTCATTCAGTTGTCATCAGTTGGGGAGCTTTTTGGAGCAGTTTGCTCACAGTTTCTTAGAGTTATATCCCTATTTTTATGGGATTTATCCTCACATCTGACCCCCTATAGTTTTTCATGATTTTGGGGGATGATGAGCAGTTCCAAGGCAGTTTTGGAGTTGATTTTCAGTGGCACTTGGCTTGGAGGAGTTTTTTCAACATTTATATTTCAGTTTCTAGCATTTGGTACCTCTTTTGATGGAGTTTTCTCATGCATCTGACCCATTGGATATGATGCCTATATCACTGTATTTTGACCTCATTTTTGGGGACCTTCTTTTTGGCTTACATGTTTTGCACATTGCAAGCTTGTGGGTAGATTGTAAGGGCATTTTGTAGCAGAGTTTTGACAACATTGTTTATATTGATACAATGGTTTGTTCTCATTGGTTTGAAGTGCACTATCATGGATTTTCTTTCTTTTAGGTTGTGTTACCCTTCATTTAAGCTATATTATTTGCTGCATATTCAAATATTGATACTTGTTATTATAGTTCTTTTCTTGTGAGTCCTATTTCTTTGCTAAAAATTGGTGAAACCTAGTTTCCCTTTCAAAGCTAAAGATTTCAGATCCTTACATAGAATCATTTTGGTAATTACATGTTTGTTTGAGCATTGAGAGCCATCAATATTTTGTGATTCATGTTGATTCATTCAAAGTTACAAACAAATTGTTTGGTGTATCACATCTTCAAGTTTTAGGTATTCATATTATCCTTCTACCTCTTTCCCACATACACATTAGTTTTAGGTGAGCACTACCTAGGAACCGGCCTATCTTCCCGAGATTCATTCTCTTCCCCACCAATGAGAATGTTTCCATGTTCCAACATGATAGCTAGATTTCATCATCAAGCTAAAGACGCATTCCTGATTGACAACAGAGAGGTTTTTGAAATGAGGTTATAATAGCCAATCGACTCACTGGTTCATAATTTATGGTTTTTGGAAGTTGTACCATCATAATTGAAATTTTAATACAAAAGGAAGAGGGAAAAAAATCACTTTTGGAGGGAAATTGAATAGTTGGGCACCAAAATGGGAAAATTTCACTTTCTAGAATCTTCTAATGAAATATCCTGGGTGGGATATTGTTTTCACAACAACTCCAAATAATTGCTAGAAATTATTCAATGATAAACTTTGTAACAAATACAAATTCCAGTAATAAACCAATAATTTACTCAAATTAAACCCTCAGAAACAATCATTATTTTATTTTACATCAACAATATAATAACTAAGAAAATGATACAACTTTATAAACAACAAATACAGTCAATCTGGATGCAAAAATAACCTAAAAAATCAATGGTGAATTTTGATGTGAATCCACTTTGCTGATGAACAGGGGCTATGTCCAAACCACCTTTAAGACAAAAGGGTTTCCATTTTTAAGGCTGAAAATAAATTGAGGCTGAGAGCTTGCGATCTCCAAGAGACAATTCCAAAATCAATAACCAAGCATAAAACCAAACCTCTAACGTTTCCCTCTTTTAAAGCATCAAGTCGTGACTCTTCAGTTTCCCCTTTTTTGCCCTTTTGTATTTTTTCTTTATGTCTTAATTAAACCACTTTTAATTAATATATCCATTTTAATAATAAAGTGGTATAATAAAAGATAATTAAATCTTCTGGTATTAAAATGAGCGATCAAATGAACTCGAAAGATAATGTGTGATAGATTGTCAGAAAGCTCTCAGCGATATGCTCCAAGTCCAGTACTGAAAATGCTAAAAGACTAAACCATGCTGACTTACTATAAATAGTAAGTATCAAGGAACCCTACCAAAACAACTCCAATTGGTCTGGAACCAAAAGTTCCTAGGCCAAAACTCACACTGACCCCATATTGTCATGGTTAACCTGTGAGACCATGGCAAAAAGGGCTAACAATGCAGCAGAAAAATGGCTTAGAAAAAAGGGGACATTACAGTCCTCCCTTCCCAAAGATTTCTTGTCCTCAAGAAATTTGCATCTGCATGCTATGCCTAAAAATACACGGATCCCATACCAAGCACAAGGGAGTTGCTCCACTCTGCTACTCTGATAAAACATGTATTGAAAGGTGAAGCCACTCATTACCCCCCACATCAGTAATGCATCAATCATACTCATACCAGGAGCCCAAATCATTAGGCTGACATGATCACCAAATATGAGTGAATAGAAATGTATCAAGATGCAATCAACACTAGACAACCCTCCATCAGTAAGAGGTAACTCATGGAAAATCATATTACTCATCCTACAATAAGACATAACCGCCCATCCTAAACTATTTATGTAGGAATCAAATTGCTCAATAGCTAAAATCAATGCCAAGGGTGTGGGAAGGCTAAAACTACCATCATTAATCTAAAATTCCCTTGAGTATATAGGTATCATGAGTAAGGAAGGGAATAAAAATTCATTCCCTATGACCAAGATATATCTCTCATCAACCTGCAACCAAGGTCTATTCAGTTTCTCAAGCATAAAATCCATCCAACTCATGTATAAGATAGAATCTGAAACCATGTATAAGCTAATTGAAGAATGACCATTAGCACTAACCCCAAAAATCACCCTATCACTCTAGTCTTGTGACCGAGACTCATCAATAGTAACTGTACCTGGGTCCCAAATCCTACAATAAATCTCATCCTCATCATGTGAATTAGAAATATCTTCCTCATCTAGCTCAAAAAGGGGATTATCAAATGTCAAATCAGTATCCACCTCAAATAAACAATTGTCAATCCACTGAATGTTTTCCATCTCAACTTTTTGTTCTAGTGGTTCCAACAATTTCTTGGGGAAACTATCCAAAACATAAGTATGATGAATGCTATCGAGTTCCTTGATCACCTCCCTAAAAAACTTAGACCCTCCCCTGCTCTCTTATTCCCTGAGCTGATTAGTGACCAAAATTTGATTTTTTTCTTCTAGAAGGGAAACCCAAGTATTATCTAATGTGTCCTGAGCAACGTTAAGCTCCATATTGAGCTTATTAACCTCATCCTCCTTTTCCCTAAAATTTTTAGCATATATTTTAGAAACCTTTAAGAGGTAATCACAGTCTGAAAGTAGACATAAATATTCTAATTTTCAAATCTCAAAAGTTATTTTGACCCCTTGTAAATCTGCAACATAAGACTCACTTCCTATACCACTTTGTCCTTTTTTCATTTGGTCCTTCCCATGAATATTTCAATGATCCTACGAGTGCTATCAATATGTACAAGAGCTACAACAATGACATCATCATTAACTTTCAGCTGATTCTTCAAAGAATCATGGTCATTTTTGCTTGCATTTTCTAGTTGGTCATCCACAACACCATCATCCTGAAATTCTATTTTTGATTGCTCCTCTAATTCACTATCATGTATGAGTGAGCTATTGCTATAAGAAACACATGCTTTAGTACAACACTCAAAGGTGTTATTAATGTCATCATAGGCCTCAAATTGATTTGTATGTAAAAGTAAGGTTGATGTTACATCATCCAATGATTCCTCATGACATGAACTGTTAAAGGAATCTAGCTTGTTGTCGCAATCCTTAACTGAAAATTTTTCAATTTCAGCTTCTAAGTCACCAAAGTAGAGTTTTGAATATCGCATACCTTTGACAATAGTTGGATTCATATTATCACCAATAACCGTGTCATTTTGTGGGGGGGAAATAGTGAAATTCTTATCACTTTCCCTGCTGGTCTAAATTTCAAGGAAAACTATCAGAATGATCAAAGAATATTATCTTTAAATCTTTAAAGATGGAATCTCTGAGGAGGAAGGGTATGACCTGAATTATTTTCTTCCCTCTAATTTCAACACCTTGAAGAAGAAAAATAATGAAAGGGAAGGGCTTGTATGGTCAACTCCTCTTGAGGGATGGATAAAAGATAACTTCGATGGTGTTGCAAATGGTAACCATGGACAAGATTTGTGTGGTGGTTGCTAAGGGACATGAATGGAAATTGTGTGGATGCAGTAGTTGTGCCATTGGGAAAACAAAATAGCCACATGATTGAAGCAATGGGAGCTCTTCACATGATCAAGTTGGCTAGAAGTAAAAATTGCCAAAATATGTGGCTCAAAGGAGACTCAAGTAACATTATTAAATGCCTTCTTGGAAATTTCAAGGTTTTGTGGATGATCGAGAATATAATTAAAGAGGTGGAGATATTATTAAAAACATTTTGTAAGGTTCACATTTCCCACGTGTACCGCGAGAAGAATAAGGTCGCAGATCATATTGCCAACCTGGTTGTGACAAGTGATGAAATCATCAAGTGGAAAGGTTGGATTAAATAGGATGATGTTCTTAGTAGAATAATGAGCCAGGATGTGACTGTGTATCATATAAAAATCATAAAGGCTAATTATGGAAATAAAAATCAATCATTTTAGCTAAAGGGAAAATCTCAACATTTATGTGAGAAAATACTCCAAAAGATTTAATTATCTTTTCCCACACACTTTATGGGTTCTTGTATTAGCATTTTTAGTCATCGTACTGGCTTTCCCTGCGCATTTTGTGAAGTCGGAGGCTTAGAAAAATCATTTTAAAGTCATGGGAGGCGACCCAAAGCATCAGGAGCCAAACTCTTGCAAGAAATCAAAGAAACAAGATGAAGTCTGGTGGCTTCTTGTGAAGGGGAAAGTGACCCCGTACCTAGAGCACCTCCATGGATACTATAGACACCCTAAAATGGACATACATGCAAGCTTACATTAAAACACTAATTTTCATCTATTAATTAATGGTTTTACAATCATTAATTAATCATCTATTTCTTCTAAATTCATTCCCCAAATCATTTAATCATTTTCCCAAAATTAATTAAATAATTAACCTAAAATAATTAATCTTTATTAATTAATTAAATTCAATTTCCTAAATTTTAAATTTAAATATTTAAACTTATTAATCCATTCTTCTAATTAAATTAATTTCATTTGATTAATTTAATTTCACTCAATAATTTAATTCTAAATAAAAAAGAATTCAATTATCACATGATCGAATACTTTAATTACAAAAATCAATTAAATACTCAAATAAATCCTTTCTCAAGTTCAAAAATGTAACTCATGATCAACTTCTCAACTAACTAAACATTACCTCTTCTCTCCAAGTTGAAGAGGTGGAGTTTACCGGTTGCTTCTCAATTAACTAAAACATTACCTCTTCTCTCCAAGTTGAAGAGGTGGAGTTTACTGGCTACTCCAGAGTTAAACTAAAACATCTCCCCTTCTCTCCAAGTTGAAGAGGTGAAATTTACTGGTTGCTCCGCAGTTAACTAAAACATCACCTCTTCTCTCCTAGTTGAAGAGGTGGAGTTTATTGATTACTTCTTCAGTTCCTTTGAGCTCAACCATTCATTCTATAATCTTTGGGATCGATCTCAACCATCCAAATCATTTTCCATATTCTATATAATCAACCCTTCACAACCATTTTAAGGATCCAGGATTTCAAGATTTTGTGCCCACTTACTCTACAGAATTCTTGTGATCATATCAATATCATTTTCACAACACTCCCAAGTCATAGACGCTACCGATACCAATATTGAGCACCACACACATATCATTTCAGAAGGAGTAGAGAGAAGCAATAGAAGATTCGAGCATCAGGGTTTGCATTCATTTGTTTTCCTCTTTGATTGCTTGTTATTTTATTGTCCATAGATTTGCTCTTAGTATTTTCGATTGCTTCCCCCATTGAAAATCGGTCCTACTAACCCCTCTTTAATTTGAGTTTGGAGCAGGATTGGGTCCCCACATGATTTTGGTGAACCTGACGTGAATCAAACAACCTGATAATCGCTTGAAGATGACAAATAGAATTTCCTGGCCTCAGTCGTATGACCACAGTTTCTTTTTTCTTAATTTTTTTGATAAAATTTTTAATTTTGCAATTGACGAAAGTTTTCCGCAATTGAAAATTGTTTACCACAATCGATCTATGTTTCACAATCCTTTTGTGTAGTTTTTTGTTTCAGTTTCTGGTATTTTGTTGCAATTGACTGATCTATTTTGCAATCGCCAGAAGAATTTTGCAATCACCATTGCCGCAATTGATAGCAGTTTACTGCAATCACTTGTCATAATTTCACATCTGATAGAATCATTTCACATATGATGGAAGAATTTTGCAATTTCTTTGTTTTATCATTTTATTAATCAGATTTGAATTTTTCTCAGTTTATGTGTAGGATTGACAAAATGACATATGGCCAAAAGGATAATCAAATGTAGCCTGGGTTCTAGATCACTAAGAGCAGCCATAAGAAGAGCCACTAATTATCGCACGCAACAAAGGGAAATCTTGACCATCGCAGCTGAAGACCAAAGCGAATCTTTTAACATGTATCTATATTCTCTCAAGCATTTTTCAGCCAAGTACAAGGTTACCATTATCCTTAACAGTCTTAATAATCTTGGAGTTGCTGAATATTATTCATTTTGATTGTTAGAAGGTTTTGGTACTAATCACTTTTTGACATCTTGTGGCATGGAAACAGTTTTAACAAAGAAACCTAGAATCAACTCATTTCCATTTTTGGTACTTAAAAAGAAAAGTGTATGCAAAAAATCACAATCTCACTTTTCCAATTTGGTGCTTAAAATTGACATGGTGGTTTACAATTGAACAAAGGCAAAAAGTATGTAAACTTGGTGCATTAAAATTGGACAAGCAATCTTCATCTACTTTGGGCTTTAAACTAAACTCGCAAGCATGTATGAATGATAGCTTAGGTCACACTTGAAATTTTGGTGCTTAAATGATTAACCTTGTCTCTTGAATGTTTGGTGCGATTTTACAATATGTTAGATTAAAAACCTTTATACTTTTTATAAAGACCTGTCTAGGGAAAGCACTTCTTCCTTAGAGGATGACCTTAAATCTGTAATCCTTCTGGTCGGTATATAAACAAGATGTGATCCAAAGCTCCATTTTATATCTAGCCAAGCTTGGGTGAGGTGTGTTGGTGATAGCCTGGATTTGGTGAGGTATCTCTAAGTAGCCAGTATGGTCAACTAGGCTCTTAAATGATTCACACACATACAAACCGATTAGACAGACTCCACAGACCTTACTACAACCCATTAACTAGAGACCTACCCATTTTGCCTCTGAACTGTTTACAAGTGATTAATTTTGTGTGTTATGATTCACTTTTGGTTGTCATTTATGGCAACACATCTGGGTTATAGATCAATTCCTATAAAGTTAATTTTTGGTGACCCTAAAATCGACTAAGTACAGAAGCAGAGATATAGAGGTATTTTGGTTAAAGAAGATCAAGATCAATGAGTTAAGGAAAGAGATATTAGAGGAAGATAGTATGAGGTATGTGTGACCTCCACCTAAGATCGATTTTGTTTTGGTAATGTTTACAGCAAGTTAGAGAGATTTGAATACTGAAAGACAACAGGAGAACAATGATACAGAGCAGTTGGGTTGAAGCGATGATTAAGGAAGTATGACATGGACTCATGGAAATCGGAGTTGGATTATGATTGTTGATAACCTATATTTTGATTATGTAATAGCTCTGACTATGCATTTGATATTTGTTTTATTAAATTTATTTTGTATTGAGAGTTGACTATGTAATATTCATAGTGAGAGCCAACTTGGTAAAGAAGAAATGTATATATGTAAGATCTTTTTGTTGAGCGAAGTATGGATGGATGATATGTTTTTGAGGAGATACGAATGATAGAGAAGAGGGTGATAGAGATCATTGATGAGCTATGAACATCAACTATCTAAGTATTAGAGATGCTTTTTTTGTTCATTACTAAGAACATTTTATAATAGAATTACATTGTAAGAGTTGTATGCTCAGTTGGCCCCTAACAGGGTGTTGTATACCTTTAACAGGGTTGTTATTCCTTTAACAAGGAAATGTACTATGTAATATTCAGCTCCTAACAAGGCTAGGTCTCCTAACAGGGACACTATACTTTAGTGCATGCTTGTGGGTACCATCCCCACTGAGGTTTTCCCTTGGCGAGATTTTCCTCGACAACAAATTATGGTGTTACGAGTACTGTATCATTTTCTTATGTTATTTTCATTTGTGCATGCATATGGTTCATTTAATTGGTTGAAAATTTTAATTAAGTGTTGTAATATTGATTTACCCCCTTCTCAGTATTACCTAATCCTAACAATTGGTTTGGCCCTTGGAGAGAAAGTCTAACAGCTTAAGGGAGATCAAAATAGATTTGGACAGTTTGCAAGAAAACTTTGATGTTGCACTAGAAGACCTTGACAAAGCAAAAGAAGAGAATGGAGAATTAAGATTCAACATGTGAAGAGCTGAGAAATTTATAAATAAACTAAGAGACCAGCTTGAACTTTCCAGAAGTTAGAGATAGGATCTTATGGTTCAGATAAAAGAATTTTCAGACAAACACACTTCAGATCAGATGAAGAAACTTGAAGAAGAAAGTGAAACTTTGAAACTTGAGAATGAAGATATGACTAAAGAGACTCAATTACAAAAGAATACTAAGAATAAGATTGAAGAAACTTTGAATAGTGCATTAGAAAAAATGAAGAATGAGGCTAACAACTACAAGAATAAGTATCTAGAACTGGAGAAATACAATCAGATCATAAAAGGTGAACTTGCTGAGGAAAAGAAACACATTGAGAAACTTCACACCAGCAGTGATTTGATCGATGAACAAAGAGACAGACAGAAACCTAAAGGTGATATGACTGGTATTGGATTCAATGAAGTTGAATGCTCAAATAATCAGGAAGAGAAATCTGATGCAAAGATTGATGCTGAAAAACCTACTATTGAAGAACCTAGAGAGAAGATCAAACCTTTCAAAGGTAGATGCTTTGGTTGAAATAATTCTGGACACATGAAAAGAGACTGCAGAGGTAATGTTCCTTTTAATACCTTTTCTAGTTATTGTTTTAATTGTAATGGATATGGGCACAAGAAAGCAGAATGCAGGAAACCTAATCAATCTGGATATAGACAAGACAATGGAAGAGAACCTACATTGAAAAATACATGCTACAAATGTAATAACATTGGACACATTGCAAATTATTGTAAGCTGCAAGTAAATCAAGACAGAAGACCTCTTATATGTTACAAATGCAATAATCCAATTCATATAGCGAAGCTTTGCAGGTATAATGGAGTAAACAATAAAACAGTACCACATCCTATGAATACATAGAAGAATGGAAATGATATTGGCAAGAGTGTTGCAGATTTAAAGAATGATTTTGATAGTTGTTGTAAGAAATTAGAAGATAATAGTAGTGCTAAGATATGGAAGATCAAAGAAACAAGTGAGACATTGGTTCAGGGAGAGACAATAATGCTACTAGATCTTTGCCTGATGGTAGAAAAGCATAATCGACCTAATTGGCCGATCATGGCCTTAGGGGGAGCATTGGATAAAGACATCAGAATATATCCTACCCCGTAACTTGTGGATTGAGCTCATGTGAGCTTATTTATGAGCATGGCCGATATCATGGAGTATACAGTTAAGATCAAAACATCAGCTGATGCATATATTTTGATCGTGAGATCTACAGCCGAATGGATAGTATTGGGTAAAGTGAACTTTTATAACTTAACATTGTATGAAGAACCATATGATGATCTAATTCCTTACCATTTGAAAAAGAGGAACCTAAGGAGATCAAAGAGCGGAGAGATTTAGTCTATCCTACATTTGCCTTGCGTGATCGATTGAAGCAAAAATTCAAAATTTAGTGTGAAAGAGGTATTTACATCATCTAGCTATGGATGCACCTGTTATTTATGATGTTGTAGATTGACCTAGGTATAAGTTCAAGAAACATCCATTCAAGTCTTGTGAGGAAGACCCTAAAGGAGCATTTTCTCAGACACCCTACGGAGTTTTACACGTAGAAGATATTAGGGCTTACATTCATTGTAAGTATGATATACTAGGTATTAATGAAATTTCTACTGAAATGGAGTATATGACTGACAAAGGCATTATGAGAGATGAATACAAACATATTGATCAGTTGAGCATTATGAAAATTTTGGATCTGAATTTGATGAAGAAGAATGGTTTAAGATATTGTTGAGCAGAGTACATGATCAGTTCATTTGGATAGGCGAGTAGCCTGTGAAGATCTGTAGTGATTTAATTCATGATATTACTGGATTGGAAAATATTGGAATCATTCTTGTTGCATAAAAACATGTGAAGAAGCAAGTCTGACGTAAGGGAGGAAGGAGGCAGGGCCTAGGGCACACCCAAAACCATCCAGCTTGTGGAAATAATGCGGAATGAACACAATAACACAGTGAGAGAGAGAGAGACACAGAGATGTTTTATTATTAAATCATCAAACGCAATACATGCCAGGATATAAGGCCTTCTTGTTTATGGCCATATACAAAGAAATGTATTAAAATTCAATCTTCTAACAACAGAGATCTCAGATCTTCAATATCTTAACATTTGTCTTCTTTCTCTAAGACTTGCTACCAAACTAAGAACATACAAAAGAATATATACAAGAGTCCACCAAAGAGGTCGATGATCAAATACAAAGGAGAGACCCAGATTTAGGTCCACATGAATCCCAAGATAGACCCTAAATAAATCTAGCTATGAAATTTAAATGAAGAATTCGGCCACCAACTCCAACTCCCAAATAAACCAACTCGGCACAGGCACAACCGAACAACAGAACACCTCGGCCAAAGAAGATCCAAGTATCATAACACAAGCTTGACCGAGCTATTCAGAAAGCATGCCAAGAAATAGAGAACAAACATGTCGAGGAACAGAGAATAGACTAAGGAATGAAGTAAACGTGTTTTTGGTTGAGCAGGATTGCCAAAGACCCAAGATGCTCCTGCATCAGACACCTAGGGTTGAAAAGAAATGATTCCCCAAATCATGTATCAGGTCCAACCTGAAATGAATCCAACTTAGATTGAGAAATCCAAGATGAGTCCTCAATCGGTCTATTTTTTCACTTTACCAGATATTCCATGTATTCCTTTCCTCTTGTACTTCTGCCAACTCTCTGTTTCAAGATCTTCTCAACTTCCTCTATCTACTTCTTAGGATAATCACTTGGTATTGTCACTTCTTCATCAGGTTCACAATATTTATACAAGTCTGAAATATTGAATATAGGTGATATATCCATGTCATTAGGTAATTCAACTTTGTAAGCATTTCCACTGTTAAATCTTCTCAGTATTTTACAAGGACCAAATTTCTTCATTTTCAGTTTCCCACATGTTCCAATAGGAAATCTTCCTTTCTACAAATGAACCATCACAACATCACCAACTTTGAATGTCTTATGTCTCCTTGATCTGTCTGCATCATCTTTGTATTTCTGATTACTTTTCTCCAGCTTCTGTTTTACATCTTTATGTAATGTCTTCATAAATTCTGCAAATTCCTCTACTTCAACACTTCTTTTCTCTTCACCAACAATGTCTCTCAAATCTGATATACCTCTAGGTTGTGTCCCATGAAAAATCTCAAAAGGTGTCTTTCCAATACTTCTATTTACTGAATTGTTGTATGCAAACTCTACTTGTGCCAACATCAAATCTCAATTGCTTGGTGTGTCTCTAACTAAACATCTCAACAAGTACCCAATCTTCTATTTACGACCTCTATTTGTCCATCAGTCTGTGGATGAAATGTAGAACTAAATTTCAACTCAGTATTCAGCTTCTTCCAAAGTGCTTTCCAAAAATAGCTTACAAACTTATTGTCTCTGTCAGAGATGATACTCTTTGGTAATCCATGCAATCTGACAATCTCTTTGAAGAAAAGATATGCTATATGCAATGCATCTGATATTTTCTTACATGGTATGAAATATTTCATTTTAGAAAATCTATCCACAACAAATATAGAATCATTACCTCTTGTTGTCCTAGGTAAGACAAGAACAAAATCCATGCTGATATCACTCCAAGGTTTCTTAGGAATAGTAGTAGGTGTATAAAAAACCAGTGTTTTGACTTAATCCCTTTGTGACTTGACAAACTCCACAACTTATTACAAACTTATGAACATATTTATACAACTGAGGCCAAAAGTACCTCTCCTTCAGCAAACTCAATGTTTTATCCATGCCAAAGTGTCCAACCAATCCACTGCTATGTTTCTCCTTTATCAGATTAGTTCTCATTGATCCTCTCGGTATACATAACTAAATAGCCTTAAACAACATATCTTCCTGAATGAAATAGTCTTCATACTTACTTGATTGATTTGTATTAGGTGCTCTGCACACTCTCCACTACTCAAAAAAATTAGGATCATTTTCATACAAATTATTCATGTCATCAAATCCAACAACTTCAACTCTCATTTCACTCAACAAATATCTTCTTCTACTCAATGGATCAGCAACTCTGTTAGAAACTCCACTCTTATGCTTAATCAAAAATGTAAAGCTCTGCAAATATTCAACCCATTTCATATGTCTCTGATTCAAATTATTCTGACTACACAAATATTGTAAAGCCTTATGATCAGTATACAACACAAATTCATTTGGCATCAAGTAATGTCTCCATTTCTTCATAGCTTGCACAATAGCATAGAATTCCTGATCATAGATAGAATATTTCCTCTTTGCATCATTCAACTTTTCACTAAATAAAGCAACAGGTTTACCTTCTTGAGTCAATATAGCTCCAATAGCACTTCCACTTGCATCACATTTTACTTGAAATACCTTTTTGAAATCAGGTAATGCTAACATAGGTAATTCAACAACTTTCAACTTCAAAGCTTCAAAACTCTTATCAACTCCATGTGTCCATTTGAATTCTCTTTTGTCACCTCTCATTGTCTCAGTCGTAGCATTACAAATTGAACTGAAATTTTTGATAAACTTCTTGTAAAAACTTGCCAATCCATGAAATGATCTTACCTCAGTGACATTTTCAGGTGTAGGCCAACTCAATATAGCTTCAACCTTCTCTGGATCCATCTTCAAACCATCAGCTGAAATCACAAATCCCAA
>MU224540.1:8198334-8215425 GCA_018584345.1 Thuja plicata | reverse complement strand
ACTTATTCAAGAATTTCTTCAGAACTTCATTCATCAGCCTCATAAATGTACTGGGTGCATTAGTTAAACCAAAAGGCATAACCAACCACTCATACAAACCTTCCTTTGTCTTGAAAGCAGTCTTCCACTCATCACCTTCTCTAATTCTGATATGATGATATCCACGTTTCAAATCAATCTTGGTAAAATACTTTGCTCCACTCAAACAATCCATTATGTCATCCATTCTTGGTATAGGAAACCTATACTTGACTGTGATCTTGTTTATTGCTCTGGAATTAGTGCACATTCTCCATTCTCCATTCTTCTTAGGTGCCAACACAGTAGGTACTACACATGGACTCAAACTTTCTCGGATCAAACCTTTGTTCAAAAATTCATGAGCTTTTCGATTAAGCTCTTCATTCTCAGTAGGTGTTAACCTATGTGGTGCTTTGTTTGGTAAACTAGCTCAAGGAATTAGATCCATACAATGACTAATATCTTTGATTGGTGGCAAACCATCAGGTACATTATCTAAAATTATCTCCTTGTACTTTGTTATCAATTTTCCAACTTCTACAAGAATGTTATCTTCTGTATTCTTACATGGTTTGTTAGGAATAAAGGCATAATAGATATCATTCCTTTTCAAATCCTTAATAAACTATCTACCTTCCATTAGACAAACTTTCACAGATGTACATAACTCAGCAGCAGATTCTTCAACCAAGGGTAACAAAATTTGCTTCTTCCCATCAACCCAAATAGAATATCTATTCAACCTTCCATCATGTATAGCATGTTTATCATATTGCCAAGGTCTACCCAACAAAATATGACAACAATCCACAGGCATGATATCACACAACACCTTATCATAGTATTTTCCAATTTTCAGGTTTACGAGACATTGTTCACTTACCATTAATGTATGCTCATCTTTGGTCCATGAGATTTGATAGGGTTTTGGATGCTTTGTCCTCTCCAACTGCAAATTTGCAACCATTTCCTCAGATGCTAGATTCTCTGAACTTCCACTGTCAACAATGACCTTCTAAACCTTGTCTGCAACTCTACATCTAGTTTTTAACAAACTTTTTCTGATCAGGTCTTTCTTATCTTTCTCACTCCATAGTATCCTTCTGATCATGATATTCTTAGGTTCATTCGATGACTCTTCTTAAACCAAAGCATTTCTGCTACTGCTACCACCTTTCTTTCTTAGATGTGTACACTCAAAGGATTTGTGTCCTTCTTCACCACAATTGTAACAAGTTACTTGGAACCCTCTTCTACTATAACCACCTCTGGAGTAATTACCTCTTCCTTAGTATGAATTTCCACCTTTCCATTTTGTCTTGCCTTTGTCTTGAGATGTGTCTATATTTGATTTGTCTAGTTCAGATCTATTGTTTTCACCATGAGATATACCTCTTCCTCTAGGGAATCTACCACCTCTACCTCTTTGTCTTTGTTCATACCTTGTGTTCAACTTTTCTTCAGCTTTTAGGGCAAATTGATATGCATCTTCAATGCCTTCCATTTTGACCAAACTGATTTCATCTTGTATGGAACTTCTCAAGCCATTCAGGTATCTTGCAACTCTTTCCACTTCATCTTCAACATGTCAAGATCTAATTTCTAATCTATAGAATTCTTCAGTATAGTCTTTGACTGATTTTTCCTTCTTCTTTAAACTTTGCATTCACCGGATTAGGTTAATCTAATAATCACAAGGTAGAAATTTGCCTTTCAATTTGTTAACCATCTTATCCCATACCTTGATTTTGTATTTACATTTCTTCTTCCTATCCAATTGCAGATGTTTCCACCATAAGGATGCATGACCTTTCAGTTTTGTGCTTGCAATCTTGACTTTTTTCCTTCTGCAACATTCTCATATTCAAAATACTTTTCCATTTCAGTTATCCAATTAATCAATTCATTAGAATGCAATTTCCCACTGTACTCAGGAGGATTCAACCAAGGTTTGGATTTCAAAATTTTCAAGGCTCTCAGGAATCTCTCTTCTTCCTTGTCCATCATAGGTACAGGTGCAGCTTCACCTTGAACCTCTTCAAATTCATCATCACTAATATCTTCAAGATGCCTTCCTCTACGCTGAGCCATTTCAATAGCTTCCAATCTTGCAGCCATCTATTTAAGCATATCAGCTAGACCTTGATCAACATTTCCTCTCCCACAAACCATCTTGAAACTCTCTGCAATTGTAGTTCATATCGCAACCTGCCACCCTACAATAAATATATTTAGAGTTTACAAGAAGGAACCATGAATCTCAACTCGCTCTGATACCACCTGACGCAAGGAGGAAGGAGACGAGGCCTAGGGCACACCCAAAACCATCCAACTTGCAGATACAATGTGAAATGAACACAATAACATAGTGAGAGAGAGAAACACAGAGATCTTAATTTTTTAAATCATCAAACTCAATACATGCTAGGCTGTAAGGCCTTCCTAGTTACGGCTATATACAAAGAAATGTATTGAAATTCAATCTTCTAACAACAGAAATCTCAGATCTTCAATATCTTAACATTTGTCTTCTTGCTCTGAGACTTGCTACCAAACTAAGAACATACAAAATAATATATACAAGAGTCCACCAAAGAGGTTGGCGCTCAAATACAAAGGAAAAAGACAAATTTAGGTCCACATGGACCCCAAGATAGACCCCAAATAAATCCAGCTATGAAATTTAAATGAAGAAGTCGGCCACCAACTCCAACTCCCAAATAAACCAACTTGGCATAGGCACAACCAAGCAACACAACACCTCAGCCAAAGAAGAACTGAGCATCAGAACACAAGAATGACCGAGCTATTCGGAAAGCATGCTGAGAAACAGAGAATAAACATGCTGAGCAATAGAGAAAAAACTAAGGAATGAAGTAAACATATTTTTGGTTGAGCAGGATTTCCAAAGACCCAAGATGCTTTTGCATCAAAGTCAAAACCCTAACTCACTAAAAATGGGATAGGTGAGCAATGACTATGAATGACATCTTTCAATAGGATGTGAGACTAATTTCTATGATACTTGGCTACAAATTCTTCTACAACAGTAGACCTAATTCAGTTTCAGCAGGAGTTATCATGATGGCATATAGAATGGTGAAAGAAAATGTTAAGTATAACCTATACGAAGTGTTAGCACAACAATTTATGGAGAATGTAAAACTAATAAAGAAAGACAAATCAAAGACCATCAAATTTGGCTCACTATTGGTACATATGTTCATACACATTAAATATAGATTCCCAAGCATGCACCCTAGTGGTTGGAGAACATGGATACCTACTGGTATTCGGATTTCATAGAGGTATAGAAGAAAAAATAGGACGTAGGTTGATGGTGAGTTATTTGGCATGATCAAAATTCTTCAGAGGCAGATGAAAGGTAGATATAGGATACCTGAACACATAGTTGAGAAGTACAAGGATACAATATTTTTCATGGTTGAAACTTATTGTGTATGCTTTGAGGTTGTCACACCAAGGAAGAAATGGTGTATCATATGGGATATGAGGTAAGTTCACAACTACTGACTATGCAAGTTGAACATGTTCTTGCATCTGAGATTGATACATCTGAAGAAAGATGTGGAACCTATGAGGAGAAATCTACCAAAGTAAGAGAGGAACAGACTAGAGGTATGAGGAAAAGGAAAATTGACAAAATTGTGCATGAATGTGGTGTTAAGGAAGGACTGATAGAGGAAGAGTTAAGGGAAGTAAAAGGAAAATGGAAGAATGATCTTCTAGATTGGCAAGTGCTAGTACTTCTTCCCTTCCACATCCTGAAGTTGTGATGACAACTATTGCACCTACTATAGAAATTAATGTAGACACCTCCTCTCCACCATAGCAGACATCACAAGCTGAAAATATTACTCCTAGAGTAAGTAATAGATCTAGCAGATAGATCCCACCTAAAGATAAAAACACTAAGAGAGAAGAGAAGAAACTTGAAAATGACAATCATGCATGGAAGCCTAACTTGAAGATGATTGAGAAGAGAGCTATAGAGAAAGGTACGCTAGTTTCTATTAACAAATATTATGACAGGTATGAGGAGACTGATAAAATAAAGATTAAAGATGGTTTAGTTAATCATTTACTTGTTTTCAAGAATACTCTATTGGAAATTGAGGACAGTGTACCTGAAGAATTATATGGGAGATTAGAGACTAGGAAACAACTAGCACAGATTGAGGATGAAACCATCAGAAATTAGGATATTGATAATATGCTACCTATGATATCTCTACAAGAAAAGGATAGAATATTCAAAGAATTGAAACCTTTATTGAGAACTAAGATTAGACTACTAAAAATTATGGCAAGGAAATATGATGAAATCACTGAGGAGACTCAAAAAGCACTGGAGAAAATATTAATGAACACTACTCCTGAGAAGACTCCACTTCCTAAAACTACTTTTCTTACACCGTTAGGAATGGGAGAGAGTTCAAAACTAGCTGAGGCAAGTGCTCAGAAGAGTGAATTTGATACACAACTAGATTCCTATGTTTTTGGTGTACCTGTGACACTTGACACCTCTAATGATGAGAAGGACCCTTTTGAAGGAAACTTTGACAATGATATGACTGAAAATGAAGAACAGAAGGATGAAAAATGCAAAGAGGAAGAACAGAGAGAAGAAGTACAAGATTAAGGATAGAAAGAACATGAAGAAAAAGATGAAACCAAAACTTAGGTAAGCACATCTTCTATCTCATTGTTGGCAAGGAAAGACAATCCAACAGATGTTGATGTTGATTGCATGGATGAGGATGAGCTAGTAAAATTGACTTTTACTGCACTTACTAAAACCAAGGAGAGATCACGGAAAAAAGGTGACAAAAAGGTTAAGGTAATAACCAGAGCAATTGATACTATGAACAAATTGCTTCCAATACCTATTATTTTCTAGCATAGAGATGATATTGAAAACCTGAAGATAACACTTGATGAATTTGATGGTTATTATGAGAACTTGATAAATATTGTAGAAGAAAAGGCAGAAAAGAACTACTCGGAGAAGAAGCTATCCAAAGTTTGCAATTATATCTCATGGGACTTGATCATTTTGAAAACTACTATTGCAAAGGCTAAGAGTTGCATTGCACATGGAAGGAAACTATTTAGTTACTGCATGAATCCTATCAGGCATGTTCAAAATATTGAAGACATTATTGCCAAGGATAGGGAAACCTTAACCAGTATGATGGAAATTTGTGAGACCTCTTCACAAAATATAATGGAATTGGACAAAGAAGTAACAAGAATTTTGGCAAAACTAGATGTATTGGATATTGAGAAAGGGAGAGTACTAACCAAATTCAATTTGTTGAAGAGTTTAATCACTCCAAAGCTATCTATAATTGAAGCACACTTATCAGACATGGAGAAGACAACAGAATCATTGAATAACTCTATGCCTATATAGTTTAAATATGTAGAGACAACACATTTTCATTGAATGGACTAATTCATGTTAGTCAACTATTGCTTAAGTCATGGAGTACAGAAGTGAAGATCTTGGAATATTCCTTTCAATATATTATGAAACTGGTGAGCAAGCACAAATCCTATTACTTTTATGCACCTTTTTAATTGTTGTCAAAGGGGGAGAAGAGAGAAGAGAAAAATTAAAAAGGAGAAGGAGAAGATAATGTATAAGCGAAGAAGAGAAAAACAAAATAGAGAAAGAAGAAGAGACAGTTTTGTTTTGTTGGAACACTTAGTCATTTTTTTGTTAAGTGTTTCCATCAATGCCAAAGGGAAAGATTGTCAGAAATTCATAATTTTTGTGTGTTATGATTCACTTTTGGTTTTCATTTATGGAAACACATCTTGGTTATAGATCGATTCTTATAAAGTTAAGTTTTGGTGACCCTGAAATAGACTAAGTACAGAAGCAAAGATACAGAGATATTTTGGGTATCAAAGATCAAGATCGATGAGTTAAGGAAAGAGAGATTAGAGGAAGATAGTATGGGGTATGTGTGACCTCTACCTAAGATCAATTTTTTTTTTTTGATGTTTACAGAAAGTTAGAGAGATTTGAAGACTGGCAGACAACAACAGAACATCGATACAGAGCAGCTGGACTGAAGCGATGATTAAGGAAGCATGACATGGTCTCCTAGAAATTGAAGTTGGATTATGATTGTTGATAACCTATATTTTGATTATGTAAGAGTGCCAACTATTCATTTGATATTTTTTTTATTAAATATATTTTGTATTGAGAGTCGACTATGTAATATTTGTATTGAGAGCCGACTTGGTAAAGAAGAAATGTATATATGTAAGATCTTTTTGTTGAGTGAAGTATGGATGGATGATATGTTTTTGAGGAGATACAAATGGCAGAGAATAGGATGACATAGATCGTTGATGAGCTATGAACAGGAACTATCTAAGCATTAGAGATGCTTGTTTTGTTCATTATTGAGAACATTTTGTAACATAATTACATTGTAAAAGTTGTATGCTCAGTTGGCCCCTAACAGGGTGTTGTATACCTTTAACAGGGTTGTTATTCCTTTAAGAAGAAAATTTACTATGTAATATTCAGCTCCTAACAGGACTAGGTCTCCTAACAGGGACACTATACTTTAGTGCATGCTTGTGGGTACAATCCCCACCAGGGTTTTCCCTTGGCCAGGGTTTCCTCGACAACAAATTATGGTGTTATGAGTACTGTGTCATTTTCTTATGTTATTTTCATTTGTGTATGCATATCGTTAATGTTTAATTGGTTGAAAAGTTTAATTAAGTGTTGTAATATTGATTCACCCCCCTCTCAGTATTACCTAATCCTAACATGAACAAGTGTCTTATTATAGTGCAAGGGGTTGCATAATTTCCCCCCAAGATTGTCAACATGTGTGTTCCAGGATATTGTGTTGATGAAAGAGATCTTCATTAGCACAACAAAAATATCTGGGAAAGGCAAAAACACGGGCACCTACATCATGGACCTTCATGTCCTAGTAACGTGATGATTGTTGTGTGAGATGATGATTATCCAAAGCATTGGGCCTATAATATTGCATCTTGAAGCTAACTGACCTAGATTAATCTAACTATCTTTGTTTCAACCACGTGAAAATATTGCAACTTGAAAAAGTTTTAGAACATACACATTTCATTCCTGGATCTTCAAAAGACTGTGTCTATTGTGCTTGCTTGTATGATCAGTTTCCAAAATGCAAAACCAACATAAAAAGTTGTCAAATCAAATCAAACATGTTTGAATTCTAGTGTGTCAACCAAAATTTGTTCCACAATCACATCATTGTTTTAGAGAAATCATTTTATCAGACAGATTCCCAATAACTATCATTTTCAAGACTGTCGTACTTTGCCACAATTGATGGAAGTTTGCCACAATTGCCATAATTTTACTGTGATTGAGCCCTTTATTGTCACAATTGACTCTTTGATTGCCGCAATCATTGAAATTTTACTGCAGTTGACGTTGCATTCTCCCGCAATTGCTAGAATTGTGTAGCAATCCACCTATCAACCTGTGCATATATTCAGTCAAGAAATTTGAATTCCTCTATCAGCACTCTGGATTTTTATTAGTCTAAAACTTTGGAAAAGTTTCCCCATTTCATGTGAAAGATCAGTGTACACATCCCATTAAATAATGAAGAATCTGTGTGAATCTCAAAACATCTAAGATCATCCCTCTTTGATAGTGCAACTATTGTTTACCATTGATAGTTCAAAAGTTTAGAATAGATTATCTTGATCCCATTATCTCAGCTTCATCTATCTTTATCAACAACTTTGTCTCATCTAAAGCAATAAAATCATAAGCAAATCTTACCAGAGAATCAGGAACGCCAAGTAGAAAATTAAAGGGCCCAAAAGCTATTTATAAGAGATCAAAATAAACCCTAATTCCTCAAAAGCCTTATTTTATCATCTCATGCCCCAAAGTCTTTCACAGCTGATATCAGGATCATATTTAACTATTTTCACAAACTACTAGATGCCTAGACAATCATTTTGTAGTATCAACAAATTGACGTTCCTGTCATGACTTTTCGCTCAAATTTGTTGAGGGGGCATAAATACACCTACTATCGCCAGAGCAAGATGGGGTAGGTTCAAAATAGAAGATTATTTGACACAATGCGACAAGCCAGAATGCATCAAAGAATGTAGACGCCCTAAAAAGGACATACTTGCAACCTTACATTAAAACACTAATTTTCATATATTAATTAATGGTTTTTCAATCATTAATTAATCATCTATTTCTTCTAAATTCATTCCCCAAATCATTTAATTATTTTCCCAAAAATAATTAAATAATTAATTTTATTTAATTAATTAATCTTTATTAATTAATTAAATTCAATTTCCTAAAGTTTAAATTTAAATATTTAAACTTATTAATTAATTATTCTAATTAAACTAATTTCATTGGATTAATTTAATTTCACTCAATAATTCAATTCTAAATAAAAAAGAATTCAATTACCACATGTTTGAATACCTTAATTACAAAAATCAATTTAATATTCAAATAAATCCTTTCTCAAGTTAAAAAAAGGTAACTCATGGTCAACTTCTTAGTTAACTAAACATTACCTCTTCTCTCCAAGTTGAAGAGGTGGATTTTATTGGTTGCTTCTCAATTAACTAAAACATTACCTCTTCTCTCCAAGTTAAACAGGTGGAGTTTATTGGTTGCTCCTCAGTTAAACTAAAACATCACCCCTTCTCTCTAGTTTGAAGAGGTGGAGTTTATTGGTTTCTCCTTAGTTAACTAAAAAACCACCTCTTCTCTCCTATTTGAAGAGGTGGAGTTTACTGATTGCTTCTCCAGTTTCTTTTGATCTCAACCATCCAAATCATTTTCCATAATCTATATAATCAACTCTTCACAACTATTTGAAGGATCTGGGATTTTAAGATTTTGCGCACACTTACTCTGTAGGATTCTTGTGAAGCATCAAAGCATTCTTGTTATCATATCAATGTTATTTTCTCAACACTCCCAAGTCATAGATGCTACCACTACCAATACTGAGAACCACACACACAACATTTCAGAAGGAGTAGAGAGAAGCAATAGAAGCTTTGAGCATCGGGGTTTGCATTCATTTTTTTTCCTCTTTGATTGCTTTTTATTTTACTATCCATGGATTTGTTCTTAGTATTTTCAATTTTTTTCACCCATTGCAAATTAGTGCTACTAACCCCTTGTTAATTCAAGTTTGGATTAGGATTGGATCCCCATAGATACCACAAAGATGTAACTGATGACTTCTTTAAGGTTTGGAATGGTGAGTCTGTCACCTTGTATGGAATTAAAGTCGACTTGATTGTTGATCTCATTTCTACTATTTCTGGTTTAACTAGTGTGGGAGTAGAATTTTAGAAAGATAGGAAAATCTATGACGTGGCGGTTAGAAAATTCCTCAAAACCCCAGAGGAAGAGGAAATATTTTTTAAGGAGGATGATTTCTTTAAAATTGAACAGGTAAAACCCATTTGGATGAAGGTTCTTGTCTGTATTATGTTGTATTTCACGCTTGATGGAAGATATAATAGAGTGCACAATTACCATTTTGTCCTGGTAAACCACTTCTATCACAAGGATAGGGTGTCTTTCCCCTTTTTCTATTAAACTCTCTGCAGCATATCTTGGAGGATCACTTGAAAAAACAAAGAAAGACTATTCTGCATGAAGGCCTTATTTTACTTATCTATAAGTATTGTAGGCTAGGAACCCCAAATTCTCTATTTTGGAGATTAAAGGGAAAATAAGAAACAATGAGGAAGGAGAGGAGACTACTGGAAAGAGTATCCCTTGGGGGAAGAAAGCTAACATGACTTACCCTTAGAATCTACAAAGGAATTTCAATCTCCAAAAGGGGATGGAAATTGAGGAAAGCAGTGAGTCTGATTGGGGAAACAATAGAGATCAGATGGAAACTCCAAGGCAAGAGGATACGAAAGGGATGGAGATAGAGGATGAATTATATCCCCTAAGGATCTTTGGGAAGAAAATGCGAGAAATTACTTGTGCCTTTAAGAAGATTGGGGCGGTGGAGAGAAAAAAAGAGGAAAAAGGGAGTCAACAGCTACCAAAATGATAGAAGGAAAGTGGAAAAGAGGAAATGAAAAGAAAGAACACTGGGGACAAAAAGGAAAAGACTCCTAGAAGAGGAAAAAAAGACTCATAATGTTGTGGAGAACCTTATCTCGGCCTCTACAGTGGGTCATTATGAACTGTGTTCTCGGGTCCTAAACCACATCGGATGAGGATATGGAGGAGTCTTCTCCTCTCAGCCAAGACCCTCCTTGTCTGAAGTCGGAGGCTCGACTGGAGTTTCATGGTAAGGTGAAGTCCAAGGCTGATTGTAATCTATACCTTGACACCTGGGTTTACAATGAGATCCATAGTCTTAATGGCAAAGTGGCTAGTCTCTTCGAGTACCTTGATAGTGAGATCAATGAAAGGAAAAAGCTAGAAGGGAAAGTGGGTGAGATTCGTGGTAAGTTCAAGGCCCATGAAGACAAGATTATTGACATCCTTAAGGAGAGTGATGAAAAAATGGAAAATATTGTGCAATATTTTCATAGGGTGTCCAAGGCCATGTATAAAAAAGAGATTGTGAGTGCGGGGAATACTGAGTTGGATGTTGATGGTGGCCCTGGTAGATGAACGTGTGCCAGTCTGAAGAAGAGAAGCCAGGGCATTGCCTCTACTTCCAATTATTTGAAGGAAACAATTGAAGAAATCACCATAATTGAAAATTAGGTGGCTGAAGTTCTGAAGGAGTTAGCCTAGCTACTTCCTATGTGCTTGTATCCTCCCATGCTGAAGCTTTCTATGTCGGCTGTGTTTTTTGTTGTCTATTTCTCGTTGACTGTTGGTTGGTGCTGCTGGAAATGTCTTTTCTAGAAAAGTTTTTTTTTTTGTTGTGTCCTTTTAGAGACTATCTTTGATTATCTTTTGTAATCTGATGTAAGGGGTTTCAGGTCCCCTCAAAACCTATTTTTTCTTAAATCAAAAACTTTATTTTTGCAAATCATGGAGTGTAAATGTATTCATAAAGATTAGATTAAGGTGTAATTGTACTTTAAAAAATGCTATGTTATTTTGGTAGTTTAATTGTCGTCCTCTCGGGTTCCTTAATGGGGTATTATAGGGATAAAGAAATAATTTTCTCTTCTTAACTAATTTTTATGATTATATAGATCTTTTATAAATTCACTTGGATGAGGACGAATTTGCATATGCTTACCTTGGCATTGAATTTCTCTTCTCTTTCTATTTGGAATACCATTGTAGAGGTTGAATATCAAGAAAATATTATATTATTGCTTAAAAATATATGTGATCCTGTCAACCTTATGAATTTGAAGGGGGTATCATATTTCTTGAAAATAGAGAAAATTCTGAGAAAATCTAGAAATAATTAATGTGTACCTTCAAAATGAAAAGGAAACACCCTTAAGTGACATTTACATGAAAGACATCATTTTGTTCATTGGAAGTGAAACTTTAAAATGGTATTAAAACAATTTAGAGAAACTTGTTCAAGATAAGATATTAAAAAAAAAGTATATCTCAAAACTTTAGGAAGAAAAAAAAATCTAAAAATCTAAAGAAATGCATCTTAATATAAATTTATCATCAATCTTAAAGTATAAAATGTAATGTACCATATATAATTATTAATTTTAAGAACATAATAGTTGATATACTAATAAATAACTTGTGTTTACTTCATACTAAAAAAGTAGTTAGTTATGGAAAGAATGTATAATTTGGAAGGTAATTCTTTCTTACTAATATGTCAATTGTATAGTGATAAAAGATATACAGTTTTTTAATATAACTTAATATATGAACTTTTAAATTACTAAATTTAAATATTTTATTTACTAAAATAAATAAGATTTTGATATTTAATATTTTATATCAAATTTCTCTCAATTTTAAAAAAGATACATGTCAAGATATTTAAATAATTATTTAATAAAATAAAAATTAATATAATTTTTATATCTATTACTTGCTTTTTAAGAATAGATGTGTATGAATCTATTAATTAAATATAATTACACATACTCACAAAAAAAGTTAGAGGACACGAGATCACTTCTCTGAATCATTGCGACAATGCCTAGAAGAACTCAGAAGTCAAACTACTAGTCACATGGGCAACCCTAATGATTAAATCGTAATATATAATTAGAGATTTTGATTGTAAAACTAAAAACATTAGTTATTAATTTTATCATAAAAATGGGCCATTGTCAAAGTATTGCAGGATTGCAAAGTGTCCTTGTGTATTGAAATGTTTACTCAATGTATTCATTTCAAATACCGATAGAATATGAAATTAGATCTCTCGAGGTTTGAAGAGGACACTTGATTGATAGATCTTGTAAGGTCCACTTGTCAACAAATGCGTTCTACGTATATAAAGAGACATTTTTAGAAATATAAATTATGTAGAATTTATTATTTTTTCTATTGAATTTTTAAAAAAATTATTCTGATTTTTCATTTTGATTAAGAATATTTTTAATTTTGTCTCTTCGCAATAATATTTAACAAGAATAAAAGAAAATATTATCTAAATTTGTTAGCTTTCTTACAATCTTTTGGGCTGCTCAAAGTTTTCGTCAAAGCTAACTTGAAGGCTTTAGTGGTGGGAATTTGATAAATAATGTGAATTTGTCTCATCCTTTTGAAATGAATGCATAAAGATTAAATTCACATGATAAATAATTTGATTATGTCTTCTCAACGTTCCATTGAGGACAACATCAATGAGAGGAATAGACTTGGTGATGAAGGGGTATCTTAAGAGGATCTTTTTATTGTTTTCTTTTTAGTGTTTTATTATTATTGTTAAAATTGTGTGCTATAATGTAATAGATAGTCTAGTCCACTATATTGTTCATAACATTTTATTTTATTTTCTTATTATATAATGTGGGATGTTTGAAGTCTTTGTATCCATATTTGAGTTAAATTAATAGAATAGTTATATCCTAGTCAATTTATCTTATCATATTAAGGATACTTTGTATATAGGTGATCAATATATTGAAAAAGTAAAATAGAGAGTGAAAAATGTAATAGATGAATCTCAATTATGAATATTGTAATCTTGATTCATATTTAGATATTAACATTGTGAAAAGTATTGTTATTTCTAAATATGAAATATTTATTTATATATCACTTTCTTATATTTTTTTTAACATTTTAATTATAGTGTGTATGATTTTATTGAGTTTCATGTGTTTGTGTGTAAGTTGTATGAATATATTATTCTTAATTGAACCATCTATTCATAATTATATCAATTCATATTAAAATCTTGTAGAAATGTTATATATGTTGGACTATAAAATAGTCATAAAAGAAGTTGTCCACAAAGTAGTATTTTTGGATCTTAGTCCAAAATAGGTATCTCAATATATGAATGGTTTTTTGGACTAAGAGCTAGGTACATTTGTAGGTTTGGTGATTAAAGCTTTCAAATCTTTCTTGGGTAAATTTGTTGTTGTGAATTTGGATAGTATTTTGGTATTTAGCAATATAAGATAAGAACATCTTAAACACTTGTAATAAATTTTAGTAAAGGTATGGAGGAGAGATTTATATGAAATAGAAGAAGTGTATTTTTATGTAAAAGGAATGAGTTGGTATTTCTAATATCTCAAGATGGTTGTAAGAATGGATCCGAATAATATCCAAGCAAATGTTGAGTGAGAGTACCATAGTGTGTGAGGAGGTTATAAAGTTCCACAGGGTAGCAAGTTTCTAAAAGGACCTCATTAGAAAAATTTGTGGAATATGTGCACCTTTAATATGTTACATTTGGAAGGGAGGATTTCAGTGTATAGTTTTCACAAAGAATTTTTTCGATCTCTTCAAGAAAAATTTAACAAAAGAGCCAATGTTGGCACTTCTATATTTTAAAAGGTTTTGCAAGTGATTTGTGATGTCAATGATAAATTTATTGGTGTTATTTTGAGTTAATAAGATAGATCCATTGGTTATTTCAATGAAAAATTTAAATGAAGCTAAGTAGAGTATCAATTTGTGATAAATATTTTTACATGGTTATTCAAGCTTTGTAGAAGTAGAGGCATTATCTATTGCCAAAATAATTTTTTATGCATACTTAAACCAAGGTCTATTAACAATCATGCAAATTTGAACTCAACACACATGAGATGGGTGGAATGTATAAGATTTGGCATAGAACTATCTATAGCATGTAATCTTTGCCTAAAGATTGTAGCCACCCTAGATATAGGAACTTCTATGAAAACACAAGAGATATCAAATAATTATTTTTTATCAAAGCATGCAAATATACAATGATGATTGATTGAGATTAACAGTGGATTTTTTTATTAAATAGACCAAGGCGAGACATAAAATTGTATAATATTAATATGGAACGCACCTTAATATTATAGCTTGAGACAAAAAGTGATAAGTATTCTATGTGTACCATTATTAAACTTCAGTAACTAGTGTGAATAAAATATAGGTATTGAACTAGCTCGATAAAACACCTCTTGTCGAAGAATGTTCCCCCTCTTACGAAGAAACAAAAGCCAAGAATATAACAAAGATATATTCCCATTATTGAAAGGAAGATGAGGAATAAAGATAAAAATGGGTAATGTCACTAAATTCTACTCAAGCACCTCAATTTCAATGTCAAAATATTCCATAATCAAGTCAGGTATTCTAGGTCACACTGAAAAATATGACAAACAATAATACTATGGAAATTGATATAAAATACAATCTAAATAGAAGTATGGATCCTTAGATGTTGATCAAAGGTATCCATGAAAATTCCAAAATGTGACAAATGATGAGGCAAATAAGGAACAAGAAAGAAAAAATACTCCCCTAAAACATTGAAAGAACATGGTGCAATTCTATACAAAGTAACATTAAAACAAAGTTGAGTTTACCAATAATGTCCTCTAAATTTACAAGATAGGAATCACAGGGAAATCCTAAAATGTATGTCAACTAATCATCCCAAGTGGATGTCTTTGGAAGATATTAAATATCCACCTTCATTGAATCACAAGAAGTCATGAATGTAACAACACTAGTCTCATCAAAAGAAATGATATATGAAGGAGATGTAATGCCAATAATTGTTTGGAGAACCTTAGTAGATGAATGAAGAGTGAGATTTTCAACCTTGATCTCTCAATAAATACTAATAAGAAGCAATACTATAATCTCCTATTTGTAAGAATTTGTATAGAATGCTTCATTCAATGAAATATTTGGCTAAAGATTGTTGCCACCAAATATCTAGGAACTTCTATGGAAATACATTTGAGATCCAATATGAGAGAATAATTATATTATATCAAAGGATGCAAATATACAATAATTATCAATTGAGATTACAATTGGAACCTATTGGTTTAATAGAATGGGGTGAGACATATGATTATTTAATATTATTAAAAGTTTCCCAATCTTATGATGATATAAATATGGTGATAAGTATCGTATGCATACTCTAAGAAAAACTTAAGTAAGTAGTTTGAATAAGACCTAGGGTGATGAACTAGCTAGGTAACACACCAAAAAAACACTTATATGGGTTAACACTCCTTTTACACAAATGAAATACGTGTATGGGTTTTCTTTTGTTGTAAAAAATAACGTAGCTATTATATAAAAAGGTTTCAGATGCTTTGAATAGAAGGAAATATTTTTTATCCAACATTAAATTTGAGATGGTAGGTATATAAAGGAAGAAGGGCTTTTGTGTCAAAAATTTAAATTGTTTTATTCATGGAGAAATTGCATGAGACTTTGGTTTGGAAGTAAGGGTTCGTTTGAGGATTACTTTTCTCAAGAAGGTTATATGCTTAGCAAGAAAAAGTGTGTTCTATATATTATTATGAGAGATAATATTTTTATACAACTAAATCTATAGAAGTACTTGAAAATATTCTTGGGTTGTACAAGGACTTGACCATGTTGAAGAAGATATGCTTTAAACCATGCTTGCATTGGTGTGTCAAAAGGTTTATTGAGAGATGTAGAATATGTAAACTAAAATATAATAGTGTATGAGTTGTGACTAGTATTAGAGAATTCTTACAAAGAATTTTCCTTTGTTTATATTGTCAAAATTCTAGAGCCTAGAGAGATAATGATTTTAAGTTTATTGTAATTTTTTTTTAAATGGTGCACTTTGTTTATTTTCAAAATTCAAGTTATGTATTTAGAATTATAGATTATTGTTTCTATCAATTTACACAAGTTGTAGAAAAGTATTGCCTTATATAGGGATACTAAATTCTTGAGTCAATTTTTGTGCACATCATTAAATAAAATGGATATACAATTTAATTATAGTTCTACATACCATCTATATATAATTTGTCGAATAAAAGTAGTTAACAAGAGCTCGGTAATCTCATGAGACTTTCTATGGGATGCAAATTATCACAGTGGTAATCCTTGCTAGTACAAACTAAATTTATGTTTAACAACTTAGTGAATTGGTCTATATGAAATTCATCATTTTAGGTAATGTATTAGATATCTCCCAAATATTTTATAAATCTATTGAAGATTTTAGATGGTGAGAAATTTAATGCATATGTAGAAGACTTTACATGTAACATGTGAAGGAAGTGTATACACAAGAGGGAATGGAAAAATTTATAGCCAACACAAAAGAGAGAAAAATTACTCTAAGGAATATTTATTTTTTTCACATTCAAGAAAGGAAATAGTTCTTAAGGAAAATAAAATAATGAGTTGAATCCCAAGGTGGGTCCTTGTAAAGTGTTGTGTAAGTTTTTTTAGAATGTTTATGAGATTGAATTTCTAGAAGGATCAAGGGTGTCTCATTGATATTCAAAGTAGATGATTTGTGTGGCTATAATGAATATCTATATATTTCGGTATACTATCATTATTATTTGAGTTAGATTAGAGTTGATAAGTACCTTAGTTTACTGAGATAACATTTTAGACACTGAAAAATACAAAAAAGGGATAAAAAATACTATATATAT
>MU224540.1:8125796-8187863 GCA_018584345.1 Thuja plicata | reverse complement strand
ATATATATATATATATATATATATATATATATATATATATATATGACTTGGGAATTTGATCTATGCTCAGACGGCCAGGGATTTTAGCTCATGCAATAAAGTGGAATAAAGACCAAAGAAAAACTTGGGACCCAGAGTCTAGAAAACTAACCGTTACTACCATGACTAGAAATAAGCTGTATTAGGTTGACGTGGGAGTGTCATGTGGCCATGCAGTAATGGAAGTAATGGCATTAACACTGACAGTTTTCCAAACATGCAAGAGCATGAATTCTACTTGGGCCAATTTTGAATGCTCACATGTGGGAAACTTAACCCACCATTAAGACTGAACTGATGAAGGAGAGAGAAAACTACCATGGTGAGAACTAGTGAGGTGCTGAGTTCAAACCATGGTGACATCTCTTGGGAAAGCTCCAAAATTAAGGCTTTGATGTGGAGCATGATGAGCTCACCATAAAATAAGAAGGATATACATTAATACACAAAATATATAGAGGGTCGAATCACCACGAGGGCTGAAGCAGAACTCGCAGGCCAACCAAAAACAAACCTATATACAACTATTTATAGAGAATTACAGAATATACAAGATATTTACAAAAACCTATTAATTTACAACTACACAGAGGGAAAAAAACCCTCTAGCAGAGCCATCCCACCAACGGGAGGTGACGATGGGAACAAAACCAAAAACAAACAAGCAAAATAGAAGACACGACAAAAACCAAAATGAAAATGAAAAGCAGGAACAAAACCAGAAAAGCCTACCTAAAAACATGGGGAGTGTGGAGAAACAAGCATGGGAGGCACTCTGCAATTGATTCACCATCGAATGACCACTACCCAATACTACTAATCATTGTTAATCAACTGTTAATCTCAGAGAGCAATTTTCACTTAAACATTGTTGAATCACCTTAATCATCTTTGAATCATTTTAATTGCTCTGAGTATTTTGATAATGGTAAGTTTAAAAATGACTGGTAAATCCTATTTATACCCTTAGGGTAAAAACATGTTTCTTTCCTCCGCAAACCATGGGAAAGGAAAACCTCTTGACTCCGGGCCCAGGGATTCCATGCAACTGCACCTTCTAACAAAAGGAGACATGATGACAAAGAATCTCAGAGTCTGGGGTCCGGCATGAACAAGGAAGACAAACACACTCCAGGACCGGGTCTCAGAGGAAGGAAAACCAAAAGAAAGAGAAATGACCCTCGTGGAAGAAAAGCCCAAAGGAAAACAAAAAGGAACCAAGGGAAAACAAGAAGCAAAAAAAGGGGGACCCAACATTTTGCCTACAAAATGTAGGGATGGGTATGCAAGGCATAACAAATGGTGACTCGCTGAGATGAATGCCTTAGTGCATTCAAGAAATTCAAAATATCTGGTTAGCAAGATCGGAACTAATCTTCACCTAGAGAATTCTACTTGCAAAGCGCGAGGTGTCTGAGAAAATCTGACTCTTCATTGATTTAATCTTTCGGTCTTTCATCAGTTGTGAGGTGTGTTCTTTGAAAGAAAATCAAGCCGATGATTTCTGGGAGAAGCAGAGAAGAGGCACTAAATAAATCAGACGAAAGTCATCCTATCTTGCATGTTTCCCCCGGATACCAGAATTCTCTATTCTTCAATTCTTTTCTTTTCTTTCCTTTTGAAGATGGGAAGGTGGTACTTCTTTCACCATGAACCTTAAGCTTAGCTAATTTTCATGGCGGTAATTCTTTCACCTTGCTACCTAATTCATATTGTCAAATAAGAGAGAATGTTTTGAACTCAAGATATTTTTATGATTTTCAGACTTGGCCAATAACTAGTACAACCGATCTGCCCTCAAGGACCATGTGTTTACTTGCTTCTTAGATTTTCTATTAACCGATGTCTAGACTATCAAGATATGAATCTAATGAATATTACCCATAACCTATTACCACACACACAACACAACTTTGAAGTGCAGACAAATTCCACCATGCTAACAATAGATTCCAAACTACCCAAAATGCATAAGTTACCATTCCAGGGACTATATGTTATGTGAAGCATACATGTCTACAAGAAGGAGACAACATGCTGGGAGCCTGAAAAGAAAACACAAAAAAAAAAGCAAGCAAGAAAAAGGAAGACGGTCTCAGAGGACGACCGAAAAACTATTTACAAGGACAAGAAACTCCAAGAGGAGCGCTGAGAAAGATATTTACAAGCAAGGACTTTACATATAATACAACTTTGAACAAAATTACCACCCACCCTTTCAAAATAGTACTTGAGAAACTATCCATTAACTGGTAATGGGATGGCTTCTCTGATCATAGTATTGAGGCGATAAGTATTTTCCCTGCAAACCTCAGATATCAGATATGGTCTGATCCAAAGCCATTGAAACTTAGTGTGCTTTCCCTTCTTTTCTCGAGCTTTGTCCCACAAAAGGACCAAGTCTAAAATCTGAAAGGCCTTATATTGGGCTCTTCGGTCAAACCATCATTTAACTATTGCTTGGTGACATGTGAAGTGTTCTAGTGCCACATCTCTTTGTTCCTCCATTCTCACCAAGTTTAGAAGCCGAACCTCCACAATGTTGTCCCAGTTGTTGAATTCCTGCATAAATTGTAAGACCAAGATTTGTAAGTTGATAGGGAATAATGGATTTTGGCCATAAATGAGGTGAAACAGGGATGTCCCCAGAGCTGCCTTTAATCTGATATGATCCTCCCAAAGGGTGATCCTAAGCTTTTGGTGCCAGTCCTGGGGGTTTTTTTCTAACAAGTGTTTGATCACCTCCAACAGATTTTTATTAGTGGATTCAGCCACACCATTAACTTGGGGGTAGTAGTTGCTGGATAAATTCAAGGTGATCCTTCTTTCATAGGTCCATTCAAGTAATTACACCAAAGAAAATGTCAGATTGTTGTCACACACTATAATGAATGGCATTCTGAAATGGGTGACTATGTTTTCTTCCAAGAATTTGATAACTACATCTGTCATGTTATTTTTGCAAGGAATCTCTTTAGACCACCAGGTGCAATAATCAGTTGCAGTCAAAATGTATCGGTGGCTGGAAAATGATTTGGGGTTGATTTCCTTGATAAAATCAAACGCCCATTGGGTGAAGGGTCTAACTTCAAAGACCGGCTGCAAAGGCATAACCGGGTTCCACTCATGATGTGCCACTATTTGGAAAGTGTGGAATCTCCTAACGTGAGTGTAGACATCCTTAAAGATGAAGGTCCAATAGTATCCAGTCCAGAGAATCTGATGGGTAGTGGCGTCAGCTCAGACATGCTTGGTCCTAAACTTCCTATGGAATTCTTCAATTGTTTTAGCAGCTTGGTCCCTATCTATGCACTGGAGGTATATCCCTTCATAGTTCCTGCGGAAAAGTGTTCTATTTTTTTATCATGAAGTGTGTTCTTTTCAGCCGTAGGGCACGACATTTGTTTTGGGGAAGCCCCTCTAGGCATCTATTGTTGAGCAGTAAGTACACCAAATTGGTATACCATGGATCTTGGGTGATGGACTCCATTGTGTAAGTTTGGCATTCAATGTTTGGAGTTCCTTCCGCCATTGCTCTACATAGTCCCTGGCCTCAGACTATCTTCATGGGTTGAAATTCTAGATCATATTATTGGAGCATGGCCATCCATTTCCCCCAGAATTTGCCCATTTCACTCTATAGTAGTAGAGATTTCATAGCTTGGTCCAGAATGATAGCATGCACTTTTATTCAGAGAATATAGTGCCAAAATTTCTTCACGGCCAGGACAAGAGAAAAATCTTGCTTTTCCAAAGATGAGTATCGAACTCTGGCATTTTTGAAGGGAGAGCTCATAAAAGCTATTGTTCATTCTTCCCCTTCAACCTTCTGGGTTAGGACTACTGCTGTGGAAGTATATGTGGAATGGGAGGGAATAGTCTAGACTCACCAGGACTGGTGCCTCCACTATGGTTTTCTTGATTTGAGCAAACAATCGCTTCACTTTGGGGCTCCACTCAATCTTCGTGTCCTTATTCATCATATCATTGAATGGTTTTACTATCAAATCCAGTAATGAACCGCTCAAAAAAGTTTATCTTTTCAAAGAAAGGTCTCATTTCTTTCTTGTTGTTGGGCATCTGTAGATTCAGCAGTGCTTCAACTCTCTCAGGGTCAATGTATATACCCTTCTCATAGATGATATGCTTGAGAAGCTTCCCTTCAGTGACCCGAAATATACATTTCTTAGGGTTGAGGGAGATTCCATATCGGTGACATCTCTCACAAATTTGGGTGAGGTGGGTAGAGTGATCACGCCTATCCCTAGAAAGGATGGTCAAATCATCCATGTAGATGATTATACATCTATTAACTAGGACTTTGAATGTAATGTCCATAGCCTTTTGAAATGTTTCCCCTACGTTGATAATGCCAAAGGGCATTCTCCGGTATGAAAACATTCCACTTGGTGGTGAACATCATTTTGTCTCTATCTTCATACTTAACCATGACCTGGTTATACCTGGAGTACCCATCCAAAAAGGACATCATTTGAGATTCATTCATGATTTGTAATACCTCATCCAACGAGGGAAGAGGGTGATTATCCTTCTTAGATGCCTTGTTCAAATTTTCAAATTCTACACAAAGGTGGATCTCGCCACTTTTCTTCCTCATAGGGATGAGGTTGGCAACCCAAGTTATATGTCAAATAGGAAAGATAATCTAGGTTGATAGTAGCTTTTGAACCTCCTGATGAATTAGAGGCTCTATCAATGGGTTTATTAGTCTTTGCTTCTGCCGAAAGGGCTTAGCATCTGGTTTTAGTGGGATGGTATGGGTCATGATGGATGTGTCATAGGTCTTCAGATCCTCATACCCTCACACAGTTACATCAATGTATTCTTGGAGAACTGTGAGAATCTTCTCCTTCTCCTCTAGGGAGAAGGAGGTGCCAATGTGCACAAATTTTTTTTCACTGACCTGGCCGATGTTAACCTTTTTAAATTTTCCTCCCTCTAAGGAGAATGATATCTTCTCTTGGCCTCATGGGTCTGAATCAAAGATACATTCAATAAATACCATCCCCTTTGGGATGGTGTTGGTTGGTAGGTCTATGATCCCATCATCTTCTTCACCCTGCCTAGTATCATCATGATCTCTTTCTTCCACTATCTAATCCTTGAAGACACCAACATTGGCCATGAAGGCCAAAATATGTTGATCATCCTCAAAGACCTAAAAATGAGTGATATTATCCAGGATAGACAGGGTGGGGACCATCTCTACAGAAAACTTCTGGAGTTGGGAGCCATCCAATGGATCAAGGGTGCTGGCAGATATGGCAGGGGCATCCCAAATGTAATTCCTTTTCCAGGGGATAAGCTCGATGCCAAAAGCATTGAAATCTTTAATGAGGCTCCATGCCTAGTTGCGGTATGTGGTGAGATTTTTGTCGTGACAATTATATTGGCTCCAGACCTGTTTAATGATCAACTCCAAATCACCCATCACCTAGAGACGGGTGATTCCCTTCCTTAGTGCGAATAGGAGTCCAAGGACCAAGGCCTTGTACTTCATGACATTGTTTGTGTAGTCAAACTGCCGCTAGTAAGACATGAGGAAGGATTTCCCCCATGGGTTGATTAGTTCCACTCTAGCCCCACAGCCTTGTTTAGACCGAGATCCATCAAACTTTAGGGTCCATAAGTCATTGTTCATTTTCTGAGGCTGGGAAGGTGAAGTGGCCTTTGGATTGATTTTGGGAAGGTTGGGAGGAGTTTCCTCCAGCTCTGATGGTGCATAGGTGAGGTTTCCCTCTAGAGAAGCCTATGGTTGGGATTCCTGGATAGGCGGCACCTTGGGCATACCACCAGAATGATTGCAAGATCTAGGAAAATATGTTTTGTGTTCTTTCTCCCAGAGGGTATTGATGTGGTGATTAATAGTGGTGGTGCAAGGTTTACACTCTAGTTTAGAATGTTTTTGATAATGCACCTAAAACCAAGTGTTAGACAAGAGTGTATCGAGAGTTGTTGCATTACCTTGTGAGTTAATCTCACCCCTCAGTTTTTCATCCTGGTCCTAAATTCTTTGAAAAACTATGGGATCCTCCCTAGGGGTGAAATCAAATGTTAGGATCTCTAGAGGTCGGTACACCCTGGGGGAAGTCTCAGAGAAAAGGACTTCATTTACCCTCCCGACTTTGGTGAGGTCTTGCTTCATCCTAGGCTCACTTTCCACCTAGATCTGGTTAGACTGCCCCTCCCAGGGGAGCCACAAGTGGGAGAAGTCCATGGAGAAATACCTATTAAGAGCCTTAGACCAGATCTAGCTTAACAACATCCCATAGGTTTCAAGGATGTCCACCACTTGGATGTCTATTATGCTTGATATCTAGGGATCTTGGATGAGCTAAATCCAGATGTTCTTCATCTCACCTACCATTTTTATGGTAGTTTTGTCCAATTGGAATATTGCGCCTTTGGATAGAGTGGGAAAGAGTCAGAGCTTCTGGCATATAGATAATGGCATGATGTTGCTCGAAGCTCTAGAATCTACCAAGAAATTATGTAGGTTCTTTCCTTGTATGTTTAAGCCTAGTAGGAAGGGAGGGTCCTTAGTGTTTCCCCATAATACAGCCATGTTGGCATCGTCAAAAGTGACAGTCTTGTGTGGGAGAATGACAACTTTCAGGTTTCCCAAGGGCTTTAGAAGGGAATTCTTCTACTTAGGACAATTCAATAAAACCTCCATCAAGGTCATGGAGGTGGTGATTATTTCAAACACCTTTGCGATGTCAAACCTTCCCCCTGGGTAAATTTGGCTTCCCTCAGCCGAATCCTTAGCTTGGTTAGAGAAAGGCCCTTTTGGTGGGAAGGAGTGATCAGTTGTGTTATCCTGGGGAGGGGTATCTTTAGGAGGTGTAGGTGCATAAATTGGCCCTTTACCAGCCTAACTCCAAGTGTTATAAGGATTTTGTGGGTTGGTGAAGGCATTGGCCTCAAAGGTCGGGATAGATTCATCAAAGAACCCCTACAATTCAGGCTCTTCTTCATCTTCTTTGTCTGTCCCAAAGAAGATGGTCTCACAGGTGAAGGCACTATGAGTAGGCTCTTGTGCTAATTTTTTTAGGGGAGTAAGATTGACAGGCTGTTGTCTATCCAACTGAGAGATCATGATGACCTTCTATAGTGTGGTGCAGTTCACCTCGAAATGAGATCTGGTGTAATGCAATCTACACCAGTCTGTCAGGGTGTGGAATTCTATAAGTTGTGTAGAATGACTGGGTCTAGCACCACCCTAAGTGGTGTTTTGGTTCGAAGGAGGACCTATGGTGTTTGTATTGTTTTTCCATTGTTGTTGGTTGGGTCGAGGCCCGTTGTTGTAGTTTCTTCCTCCGGGATTGGTATTTTGTTTTCCAGAGAAGATATTCCCTCTCTGGGAATTGGGTGTGTGGGGCATAGAAGGCCCCACCTTCATCTATCCCATGTCCACAGTCAAGGAGGACACCAATTTCCAAAGGGATTCAACCTCGGTGGACAGTTGCGTGTTCACATCATAGTGTGACGGTTGTTGCAGTTGGTTCCTGGGGAAAGCGGTGGCAGCTCCCAAAGTTGAGGACTGCAATCCTCCAGTCGCAGATGACTGGAAGAAAGGTACTCTAGAGGGTTGTGTCAGTGGTTGTTATATTTTCAGTGGTTGGTTCTAGGGAATGAATTCCAGACCTGGTATTGTCTGAGTTTGCGATGGGTATACGTATCGGGCCTGCTGGTCTATCAAGGGTGGTGGATTCATAGCCATCACTAGGGCACCCATTTCCTGATTAGGGTTTTATCCCCCAGTGTAAGAAGTTCTACTGGGTATTGTGTTGAATGGTAAGCTCTGCCCAATCCCTTCGGGAGCTTTGCTCAAACTACGGGACAACTCCAGGGACAGATTGTAAACCTTTTCCAGAGTACCTGGTCATTTGCGGTGGTGGTTCTCTAGAGGAGAGTGGAAACAAAAGGATCCATGGTGTTAAGATATGTCTAGATGGTCATGTGAGTGGATGGGATGAAGGGGCCCATGCACCGCTTAAAGGCTCTTTGGAACTGATGGTTGAATATTGCGATGGGTTCATTCAGTTCCTTCCTGATGGAGATGAATTGGCTATGGGACCACACTGGGTCCACGTGTCCATGGAAGGTGGCCAAGAAAGTGTCTACCATATCTTGCCAACAGTTGATGGAGTTAGCGGGCAAGTTAAGGTACCAGTTTAACTTGTTCTATCCCAAGGACAGAGGGAACATCCTGGTCACAACATCTTGATGTTGGATCTAGTGTCGGTTCATGGCATCCTTGTATGCCTACAGATGCACTTCTATAGTTTGTGAGCCTAGATACTCATATCTGGGGAAAATCTTCTCTGGATATGGAGGAAGATTGTTGGTAGCACCAGGGAACTGCCCCATTGAGGACCTAGTGTTATCGAAGTATGTAGCCATTGGGGGTGTTGGATTCTGGCTAGACTGAGCGTTGGTCCCTGATATTATCTAGGCTACTTGGGTATTATGGGATGTAGTAGATCCCCAGACAAGGTGGGCAGGTTGTTTGGTCTTCGGGGTCCTCTTCTTTCGAGCATGAGGCTCGAGTTCAAAAAACCTTCTAGGATTGGAGGCTAATCTAAGGATTCTTTCGAATCATGTAGGTGAAAATGATCCTATCCCGCTAAAGGTCTGATTCCTAAAAATATGGCTTGGGGAACCCTTGGGCAGTGTAAAGTTAAAATCTTCTGAAGGGGGTGAGCTCATGCCCTCCTTCTAGTGCCAATTTCTGTTGATGGGAATTTATGACTGGTCTCATCAATAGATGTAAGTTGTCACCAGGTACTGGGGTACTAGCCAAATTCACTTGTAAAGATTGTCCAGGGAATAAATTATTTGGGCCTTCAAGCATTTGAGTGTTGAGTCTCGACAGTGCGGGAGCTAAGTTGGGTGTGTGACTATTTTTGTTTGGGGGGATAGCTGGTTTTTGGGTCATCTTCTCGGGAGACTTTGTGATAGGTCAGGGTTTCCTACAAGCACGCATTAGTTTACAAAATAAACTTCAAAAGATATGCCAGAGTTAGGAGTTCATTCCTTCTACTTATAGTTATGCTAAATATTTCAAACATCAACCATGCTCTAATGAACTTACTAAATATTGAACATATACAGAACCAGTGATTCATACATCTTCAATAGAAAGGGAAAAGAGGTCGTTAATCTACTTAAAACACTAGAGCAGAGGACATTAGAAACATACAGCACAAAATAACATTAACTCAAAGATTTAAATGCCAACAACATCATTGCTAGAATTCTTCCTTCTTTGTTAACAAGTTTCCAACATCACTGGTGTGTACATCAATGGCTCCAAGAGAGAATCTAACTACTGAGAACTACTAAGAACTACCAAGCATTGAGCTCTACAACTAAAAGAAATCAAAATGCTAAAAGCTAATAGTATGGACTGCAAAATTATCAATTTATCTGACTCTTGAAATGAGGTCGTACTTATTATTTATACACATACTTGTCCTAAAGTTTACCCTAAGCTAACTGTACACTCAACATTAAAATACAATATCTGGTGGTCAGTACTACTTGCACCACTTACAATCACCTTGAAAGAGTAGAGGTCTGACAGATTGGCAAAAGAAGACAAGAAGAAATGATGGAATAATTGGCCTCGAGAACAGTGTCAGAGAAAGAATAGAAGAAATCCAATCTTCCTAGAGTTTGAGGCTACATGCCTCATTAATATGAAATGTAGCTCATTTTCTTCGATGCACCAGGTAGTTAATGTTGCAGCGGCACCTTGGGAAGATCACCTATCAGGTTCATCCCTCTATCTGACATACCTCACTAGGGTCACCCACTTTTTGACACCCTTATTGACTGTTGGATAATGATCAGTCGGCTCTGGGGAACCTAGACATGGGTCATTGAAAGAATACAAATTGTGGGATCTGAGAATTCAGGATCTGGGAGCTTACACTCAAAGAATAAAGAATGTTCAAACTGCACCTCACTGGTGGATATCTCTAAAATTTGGAGAACTTTGACTATCCCTTGTATGTCTTAAATGTTTCCACAAGCTGGGGAACTCCATCTTCATCAATATCCTTGAGGCTAGCCTAGCGGTACTTGGCCGCCTCCACCTATTCACCCAGATCTAAAGTATTTACTTTGAATTATGTGGTCATCTTCGAGGCATCATGGGCCCGGAGTACCATGTGAGATATACGTGACATCTTTGCTCTGTATACTCCCTCTGGGGACTGATATCGAGACTCCATTAGCTCATCAAATTTCCCTACAAAATATTCTTTCAGAGTACTATTTTTCTACTAAAGGGATCAACTCCTGAAACCCTCATGATGAATGCCTTGTATAAATTTAAAGAATACTCAAACTCTAGAACTTTATCCTGCACGGCCCCTACCAGTTTCTTGCTTATCTCCAATTTGAGATCAAGTCTGGAGTGCTGGGTCCGAACAAAGTCAAAGGATTCCTCTCCCAAAATTCCAGCCTCAGTGACAATTTCTTCTCTCAGACTCATGATTTCTCCCAATTCATTCATCTAGGCCTCGTACTGCTCAGTTTCTCCTTCCCAGATGGAAATGGTATTTTTGGCCCAGTGTAGAACATTGTCAGCTGTGTATAGGTCTAAGAGCATAGCCACTAGGAATCATCAGACGTTCCCTACCTGGTCAACCACCCAATTATCAGCTTCCTACACCTTCTTTTTCATACTTCTTAGCGCATCTATGTCACCCTGGGGGAGTGGTTCTCTGGATGTGGAAGCTTCTAAAGGGATGGCAGTGATGGGTTGTGCAAGCTCTGTCAAATTCCCAATGAGATTTGCATTCTTATCTCTCTCTTCCTTGATCTTCTGGGCTTGCTTGTCATAGCGATAATCTATTGTCCGATTGGCCTCCTTGAATAGGTCCAACTCTCCTTCTTTGTCCCAATTCCTCAAAGGTACTTCTGTCACCGTGTATTTTGTAGCACTTATTGCTGCTTCCTCTTTATCTAGGGGAGGCGTCACAATAACAGCGACTGTATCTCCGCCCAGACCAGTCTGAATGGAATGGAGGGTCTGGGCCTTCTTCTATTTGGGGGCCCCGTGTTCCTGTGCTATCATCTTAGCTAAGGAGAGATGGGCTTTCATTTCTGTCGAGGCCTTTCTCTTCTTAGAATCCACCAACCATTGTGGTGGCAGGGTGGCCTTACTGCCAAAGTTTGATCCTGTGAATCCCCTCCAGGGTTCCGCCGTTCATCCCCAGTGGTTTGAGTCTCTTTAGAGTCTTTTTATGTATTTTCCAGACCACCTTCATCAGCATCCTTAGTGTTATCAATATCATTTTCCTTGGTGTCCATGTCCTAGCAGCATCAGACTCAACATATGTATTCCTGGGGTTTCTCCCCTCATCTTGTTGTTGTTGTTGTTGTTTTTGTTTGACACCATCTTCCGGGACATTTTCCTTCGTAGGTGTATTTTTTGGAAATGGCAAAGGTGTCTGGGTGGTATTTACTTGTTGGGCCATTGAGACCACCTCGCCAAATGTTACCTTCTTCAGGGTAGGTGAAGGCGTCTGGATCATGGTGGTTGAGATTACAGTTGCTCCTGTAGATCCGGTTCCCTTAGCCAATGTCGACTGCTCACTTTGCACTTGCCTCTCTTCCATGGTTTTGGTCTCTGGAACCTGTATCTCCTGTGCATCAGAGATGTCTATCTATTCTAGCTCCTTTTCCCCTTCTACCCAGACTTCCTACTTTGTGGTAGCTTCTTTCTCTCGGATCTCCCCTTCAGTGGGGATTTTTACTTTCTCCTAGGTGGTGATCTCTTCCACCGCTCTCCTGATGTTCCCTTGTAAATTTACAAGTTCATCCTGTAACACCACAAAATTGGCATCTTGCAACCCTAACCAATTTTGTTGCATTTGTCATTCTTCTGAATCATCAAAGTCTTGTTGTACTAGGCAATTCTAAGTTTTGATTGACTCTACTCGACCTAAGTGTCAAATGCAGAAAATCCTAAATCTACATTAATCATGCATTATATTTAATTCCTAAATATCAATTGGCTAAACAAACCCTATGATTGAATTAATTTAATTATAAAGTCCTAGCACTTTAATTAAATTAAATTCACCCCTTTTAGCTAAAACACATAAAAAGGAATTAAATAATATTTAATTATTAAATAAATATCCTCATTTCAATAATTGAATTTAATTATTCAGATAATTGAGAAAAAAATATTTATGAGGTCATACTTTATTTAATTAAATATTCTCTCAAAAATCTTCTCTTCAGTTCAGAAATAGAAACTTTGAATTAACTGTGCTTTAAAGAGAAAGAAAACAGTTAAAATCAAAGATAGAAAACAGTTAAAGCAAAGGGAAAATAATTTATTTTTTTCTTTTAAAGAAAGCTTGCTAATTTGAACTGGCTTTTCTATCTATTTTATTTCAAAAAAGGAAACTTTCTATTCTGAGCAGGCTCTCAATCTATAAAAGAGCTCCCATTTCTCATTCAAAACCCAATCATTTTATGCATTGTTAGAATAAAAAATTGCTGCTACATTTTTATCATCTCATTTCTAGTTAAAAGCTCTCATTTGCAATAGATTAATGTTAATTTCTTAGATTAAATGCATTGCAATCATGTCTTAGTTTAACCTCACTTATATTTTAGGATTAATCTTGCATCTTTCAATATCATTTAGATTAATCTTGCATTACATTGCATCATATTCATGGAGAAAATCCTTCATTCTTAGATCGGTCTATGTTTGTGAGATTCTCATTTTGAGAGCTATTCAAAACCCCATCTAGATAGAAGGCAACAGGTTGAATCATACAGGAATAGACGATGAATAACTCATATTCACTTTTGTATGTGGCTAATGAACAAGGACTATGTTGATGTGTATGGCTAAGTAACAAGGCCAAATTTAGCGTATACATTTACGGCGCCCACTGTGAGGCAGAACATCTATTTCTATCATCACATTTGAATTAGTTTTGAAAATCTCGGGATCATGTTTGTACTCTAATTTTGCAGGCAAAATAATGTATTTCATCTTTATTTTAGCGTGGAACAAGTTCAAAAATTTCTTCTATCTTCAGGCTATTATTCTATTAATTTATTTGAAGCTCTCATTTTGAGCCAAATATGACTCCACCATCGCGTCTGGATCATCGTTTCGGTTGAAAATGACTGTAAACATGCCTATACTTGTCAAAAGTTGAATCTATAGAAAAAACATTTTGCCCAAGGAGGCCGTACAACCCCGTTGCACAGAAATCAAGGCAGATTTCAGATTTTTCTGCAAGCAGCCCAAGGTAGATTTTTCGAAAGAAAAATCTGGGAAAAAAAATAAAAAATTTAAATAAAATAAATAAATAAAGTGATTTTTTCACTATGTTAAATTTGACGGTCGTCGAACCATCATTCGGCATCACCTTCTGTGACAGCCATGAAATCGTCAAATTGAAACTCGCAGGTTGATGACATCAACAGGGTTTGAAAAAATTTTAGCCTTCATTTTTGAGCTTTTTGAATTTGTATTCTAACTTTAAATGATCATATCTTGCTCATTTTAAGTCCAAATTGAGTGCATTTTTTTTATATTTTGGGTATAATTGTCTGAAGATTTATGGGTTGTTCTTATTTTCTAGATTTTAGTCATATATTTATCAGAAATTTCAGGTTTTCATCACTGTACCTGTCTAATCCTCTGTTTTGCAGCTTTCAAAGCCTCGTACGGGCTCATACGGTAACATTTTTTAGTGCAATTTTTTTTTAAAGTGTGATTTTCTGTCTACTTTCTGAGTATGTGATCTATTTTCTAATTTTTGGATTTTGATAATGTGGACAAATCTTTGGCTTTGATTTTCATGTGATTATCTTTTGTGTACAGCCTAACAATGGTTTGCAGAACATTATCCAAGAAGACTAAAACACAAACTACTCATGAATTGGTTTTGTAGGTTTCCTTTGATCGATATAACGCAAAACATTATGCTTGCATCTTGTTTTTGATTTCTTAAAATAGGAACCCACATGCAAGACTTCTTAAAATGAACATTTGTTTGATGTTTTGGGGATGACAATAATGTCTAGAAACTATGCTCTTGCCCTTTTGGGATGATCAGAAATCCAGAAATATTATTGTCATTTTCTTATTCTGCTTGAAGTGTCTTCTAGTTTTGTAAACCCAAGGAATTGCATGGACGTATCCTCTCCCCTCGCCTTCGTGGATCTTGGGTGTAAGATAAATCCATACAAATCCTTTAGCGTGGCTACCTCCCAAGTGCTTTAATAGAGCCGGTGAGAGTGGATTGCCAAACCAGTAACAGGCTAAAGCCAAGCACTTCCGAAGTGGTATATAAAAAAATGTCATTGTGATTAATCTCACAATGGAAAGGTGTGAATTTGTTGTGGCAACCAAAATCTCCTCTAGTACCCTGGTGGTGCGTTAAATTCTTGACATCATTAAGGTGAAAGTCTTGCTTTGAAAGGATTGGGAGAGCCCCCTTAATTGGGAAAATGACTTGATCACAACCACCTAAACGGATGCTCTTACTACACACTTTTGTTATAGTATCCAAAAACCCTCTATCTATTGGCGTGGAAGGTCAGAGACCGACTAAGACACCCCACACTTTTATGGCTCTTGGTAGAGAAAACATCCCTTTGGGAAGAAATTCCTTTTGGGTTCGAAGCTTGGTGTGCCTGAGAAGTGAGTGCACATGTAAGGAGGAGCCCGTGCCTGCAAGCTTCTAAGTTGTCAACTATGAGTAAGTGTAGTTGAACTTCGGTTCAAGTGGGGACTCAATAGATGTTGCCTTGGCTATCCTAGGATTGTGATGTGTCTGTTCTATTACAACAAACAATCTCCATGATGTGATTTGTGTGAGTGTTTACTAAAACAACAACAAGAACAACAATCAAACGATCTAGAAAACTGTAAACTTTAGATATTTGCCTATCTTGTCTTGTCTAAAACTCTGTCAAATTTGTTTCAAAAACTTGTCAAAACTTGGTCTTTCATTGGTCTATCCTACTATATTTAGTCTGTTTTGAAATCTGAGTTGTCATAACGCTTCTGCTAGTTCACATGCAACTGCAATTTGTTGTTAGTCCAACCTATCGCTATCTTGAAATCTTATGTTGTTACACTTGTCTGATTGACTGAGTCCTTTGTTCAATCTTATCATCTTTGTCTGCACTATCCTTGTTCTGAATTGTGAGAGAAGGTTCGTTAACCTTGACTCAAGATCGGAGTCTTTTTCTATATCCTTCTCAGTTGGACATTTATCTCTTGGTCTCTTTGGTCTTGGACTTGGATAACACTTTAGGAATCATCATAGTGTCGGTCAAGCGAATCAACTTATCTATGCCTATGTGAACTAGAAGTCATTTTAAGGAACTCTGGAAGCCTATCACCTTGCTTTCCAATTCTGTATTATGTTGTGAAGGTTCTATTCAAATCTTCACAAATCTATACTTTCATCAACATCATCACTAGTCTGTCTTTGATTGCAATATGTTGACAGTTTGACTCATTTTTGTTTCAAAATCTGACTTTGTTGTGCTAGTCCAAGTGACCCACTATCTATTTCAATCTTATCACCTATGTTTGCGCTGTCTTTATCCTGAGTTGCTAAAGCAGGTTCATCAACCTTGACTCAAGATCTGAGTCATTGCTACCTCCATCTCAGTTGGAGATTACTCCTTTTTCCTTTGGTCTTGGACTTAATCATCACTTTAGATATCACTTCAGCACCTGTCAGTTAATCAATTGATTCATCATACCTTCTCTTCAAACTTCTAAGCAAGCGCGCATTTAGACAATCTTATAATGTCTAAAAGAAAAGAAGAGATTCTTAGGGCAACTTTATTAAGACAACTTCAAACTTTGGAATCTGAACTACAAAGTTTAAAGGGGAAAAATAAAACTTCATCCGATGAATCCTCATTAAGATCAACCTATCCTTTTTTATTCAATCATGATTCTTATATCTCCACACTTCCTTCCAACATGGATAAATCTTGGTTTGACAATCCCATCTTTGATCAAGAACAATTTTATGACAATCCCAACTTTGATCAAGAGAATGTAGAGGAAGCTATGACAACATCAAATGAAATCCTTTTCTATTCACAAAAGAAGGATATTGCAAGTCAAGAAGTGTCTATTTTCCTTTAGAGAGAATCTTTACTCCTTTGGGACAAACTTATCAATCAGCATTGGAGGAAATTCTTGAGCATAATCTCATCACATTGCCTCCAGCCACATCATGTGAATTCATATTCTTGACTAACTATTGTGCATATCATCGACATAACAAGCATAAAACTTCATATTGCATGGAGTTGAAACATAAAATCCAAGATCTCATATATGATGGCATAATCAAAGTGGAAAATGCTAACGAATCATCTAGTGAAGATACTAATCTAAAGCATGATCAATATTAGGAATCCATGTCTAGAAATGGTTCCCATATCACATCTACTTCCTCCACCATTCCTCCATCTCCTAAAGATTCATCATTTGTATCAAGGATTGAATGTAATGATGACTATGTCTACCCTCAAGGACTATCTCTAAAAGAGATCCAAGCTAATCTACATACGACTGCAAGTCCTTCTTAGGCTTCAAAGATCATAGACCCCAAGCTTCCATGTGTTTCAACACTTATCATGCCTACTCAAAATGATACTCCATTAGCCTTTCAAGAATCCCTCATGCATATCAAAACTCCCACCTCATCCATAGAAGTGGCTCCATGTCAAGAGGAGAATCCACAATGTGAAGAAACAAATATCAGCGATGATCAAGATCAAGACACCATCCATTTTTATCCAATAGTTGACCAAAGTCACACATCTCAAGATTCTCGTGATGATTTTATCATCCCCTTCCATTTCTTCCCAGAAGAAACTCTTACATCTCCTATATCTTATCCATCTCCCAAGAAAGATCAAGATATCATTTCCACCATCTCTAAGGAACCTATTGAAAATCAAGAGAAAAGTACCCTTTGTACACCATCTAATGATCCTTGTCAAGATCAAAGCATCCCATCGTCTCCTTGTCATGCTCTTCCATATCCAAAAACTATCATTCCTCCAAATCCCTTGCAGAAAAATAAGTCCCCTCAAGCTTCAGATGCTCCTATCAAAATTACTCCTATTGAAGCTACTCATGCTCCTATTGATATACAGATGAATTCTAAAGAGAAGAGCCTTGGTCATGCAACTCACTCTAAAGATGTTGATATCCATTCCACACCTTATATCCCTCCGTTCAAATGTAAAAATTATCCTTCACTATCTTCCAAGTCCATTCTTGGTCCCTATATCCCAAAGTTGAAACTATCAAACCTTCCATCTATATTGGGTCCTTATGTCCCCCCATCTACCATTCCTATCAATACTAGCTTGTCATCCACTTACCCTATCTCCTATAAAGATCAACAAAGACATACATCCTTGAATTCTCTCTATCACCCAATCCATATGACCCAGTCCTATCAACCTCATTTATCCACAATTCCTAAGTCTTTTGCAAGCAATTTGGATGTACAACGAAGAAATTAGCAATACAAGAACCCACCTACATATGAAGATCACTATGTCCCATCTAATCGACACGTGACTACAAATACAAAGGAAATATTCAAGAGACCACATAGGTCCACTGAGAAAAGAACCAAATCAAAGAAAATATGAGTTCCTAAATCTATTATGAAAGAATTTTGTTCTAAATCATCTGATACAAATGGAAAATCAAAAGCTATGTGGATTCCCAAGTCTCTCCTACAGGACTTGGATACAAAAAGAAAAGCAAAAGTTATGTGGATTCCCAAGTCTCTCTTAAAAGGCTTGAACAAAATGGAAAAATCAGAATTGGCGTCCAAGCTTCCAAAGGATTCCACTCCGTCTCCTTTCAAACATTTTTCATCTCCTAAACCTATTTTGGGTCCTCATATCCCAAAATCCATTGTTTTGAATACGTCTTCATCCATCTTGGGTCCTCACATACCAAGATCCATATCCACTCATACATCAAAGCCTCAATCTATTCCATCCACTTTTCCTTCATCCATCTACAACCCTTCAAGGCATGTGTCGATGTTGATCTTATCACCATACCCTATCCAATATCCTACACCTACCTCTTACCCATCCATCCCATATCCTACTATTCCTCTTATCCAATCTATCACATAAATCCTTGGCTACCATCTCCCTTATCCTCCATATCAATCTTCTTTACCATCACCCTATCAGCATCTGTGAGCATACTTTCAGTGGCCTTGGCCTATTATAGAATATCTTTTAGAGGAGCACTATCTAAAGAGCTAGAAGCTTAAGTTCCTCCATAAAATCAAAAAGATGAAAAAAAAAGCTCCTTGGTGAAAACCTGGTAAATAGGCACCTTGGTAGCAAAAGTAAAGATAAATCAATTTGTCCTATGGTGAAAACCACTTCTTGTGGCACCTTGGATAAGTACCATGATGAAAACCTGGCAAACAGGCATCATGCATAATTCCTCCTACTTGCACTCTTCACTTGGGGGCAAGTTCCTTCCATATCATCTTATCCCATCATATCTTACATCTAGCTAGCTCGTGAACATCCATGTTCCTTCTGTTGATCTTGACAAGGTTGAGCCTATCCATGAGCATCATGTATCCTGACATTCATGATCCCTTCCGTCAGCCCATTTACTTTCTCTCATGCATGCTACCCTATCATGATCTTTCTTATCCCAAGCCTATCCTTCCTATCTCTGTGCATTCCTATCATAAGCCAAAACATGCACTTATACCTCCATTGACGTTTATCCTGATCATAGCTATATCCTATCCTATAAAATTGACCCCTTGGTCTTAATCAAAATTGAAAAACAAGTTCTTAGAAGTCTCTTGACATGTCCACTCTTTTGGACCACATACTTTTCATGACATCAAGTCATTACCCTAAATGTTATACAGCATCACTCCATGAGCCTACATTGCTATATTATTTTTTCCCTAGCTTGGGTAATCTTGAAGAGACTGTCCTTGAGGGTCACATTCACCCTCTTCATCCATCATTAGCTATTTGTCTCATACATCAACTTTCTAATCCATCTGCAATGTCCTACACCTTGCTAAACATTGAGGAAAACCATTATAATCTTGTTTGAGATCGAGTAATCTCTAAAAAATGCAAAATCCCTAAAAATTCTAAAAATCATAAAATATCTCAAAAAAATGATCATGTTAGTGAAAACCTAGCGATAGGCACTTTGATGTATCTCCAAAAAAATCATATATTCCAAAAATACAAAAAATTTGAATAATTGAATAATACAAAAAAAAAAAGAGAAAAAGAAAGAAAAATGTGTCATTGATGAAAACCTGGCAAACAGGCGTCATGGTAGCAAAAAAAAGAATTTCTGCCAAGAAGGTGAAAACCTGGTAAACAGGCACCTCTTGTTCCACATTTCTATATCTATCATAGCACCACTTGGCTTTATGCATTTGCTTTCCTGCTTTCCTACTTGCATTTTCTTTTCAACATCCTTTCAGTTCCCGTCAAGACACCAACTTACATGGATTGAAACTAGTCATACTCTCGGGGCAACCCTCCTAGTCTAGGGGGAATTTCCCTATTACCTTTTGGGATCTACTTTGCATCAGTCACCAATGGTTCTCATTGCGTCTGCCTACTGTCGCTTAGCTTATACTGAGTTTTCTCTCCTTAAGAATCTCCCTAACATCAGTCACCAGTGGTTCTCACTGTGTCTGCCTACTGATGTCTAGCTAGTACTATGATCTCTTCACTTGAGAATCTCTCTTGTGTTAGTCACCAGTGGTTCTCACTGTGTCTTCCTATTTTCGTCATACTCTTGAGATTGTTTGCATCCATTATAGTTGGAGTTATACTCAAACGCTCTATCTATTGATACTCGGTCTTGATGATTCTTTGTTTTAGTTTGTACATAGCTTTCGGTCACTTTTGTGACACTTTGGTTCCTTTGCTAACCCTTCTGACTTGACATTGATTCAGTGCCATATGCCTTGGAGCAATCAAACCTCATTTGTCCTTGCAACATACATCATGTCAGTCATCATTACTTGGGGGCATGAGTCCCTCATTGGATCACATCTTTGGTTTACACCTGAGTTAGTAATCTTGTCACTTCTCAAGGACAACTCGCTACTATCACAAATTGGTGTTTTTCAACACCACCATAAATAGTGTTTTTCAACACCACCATAAATAGTGTTTTTCAACACTATCTTTGGACACATCTATATTTTTTAACACACATTGGATATCTAAAACGTAAACATCTATTGATAACAATTAAACACAATGCACTCACAAGCACAATGGTGTTTTTCAACACCTATACACATACATATTGAAAAACTTTGAAACATGTTGAGCTATGATTGAATCTTTCTTTGTATGTTGTCTGTTCTCATGGATTTCATTGATATTTTCTTTGTCTACTGCTTGTTGGTGTAGTCTTGATGATCTGACAATGTCAACTAAATAGGGTGTATGTGATAAGAGCTCCCGTATTAAGGTGGAAAAGCCTCACATCCCTTGATCTTGTTTATTTGTATGCCATGGTGAGGTCGGTACTATCTCCTTGACTATTATTGCTCTATTTCTTTACGCATGATCACACTCATGGTTATCTTGGCTTTGAATGCCTCGATACTGGTGTACTCTTGCAACATTAACTGGAAGCAATGTTCAGGACATCTTGGATTTTTGTACCCTGGTGCTTACATTTATTTTCTACATTTTATCTGATGAAATTCATATTCATATTCTTATGGTCGAAGTGGCACCAGTAAGGATTGTATCGACTCTGATGTTCCAAAAATGCTCAATGATGATAATTTTATGATGGGTCTGACAACCATGTCCTAGGGCTTGCATCTAGCATAGAATTGCATTTTCATTCTATACTTTCATTGTGAAAGAAATTCAATGTTCACTTCATTGCATTCTCCTGGGTTTGTACATTGGGGAGTTATTCTTCAGCATCCTAGTTTCATCATGACTGCACAAGTGTTCAATCATCGCTCTCAATTCTTCACATGTTCTCTTGGTTAACATCTGTCACACATCTGGACACCCTGCATGAGATGTTAGTACCATATACATTACATTTGCATTATCATTTACACATTGCATTTACATGTTTCCATTTCACAGGTGCATTTACATAAATCATCTACATACATACAACTTTGCATCTACATCAACATGTGCATCACATAAACTCATAAACATCACATACATGTGCATTTCATACATTTACATATATTCAAAACATGTTCATCCATTTGCATACATCTAACTCATTCTAAGCATATAGGAAACATCTCATAAACACTAAAAATGTGACACATGCGATGATATCAAAAGATGAGCTCATATATATATCTCAAATGTGTCGATACTATACAAAATGGTGCTACTCGAGCACAATCTATCTCAAAAATGGTGGTACAATACACAGATGCCAACACATCGGATACATCCTATGATCTCATCTATCAGTATACCAAATCTAGCTCTGGCCTTCTCCCTCATCACCTGGAGGAGGTGGAGGTGGAGGCATATCTAGTGGAGGTGGTGCATGTGCATGCTCTAATCCTTTGGCATATGAAGAAAATCTTGGCACCTACAGTGCCTCATATCAGGTACTACTCCTACATGAGCTATGTAATAATAGGCCACTTGGGCATCCTACTATCCTCCCTCCACCCAGAGTTGTTCCTATGTCATTTGCAACTACCCTCAGAGCTCCTGAACCTCTTGATCTTTGTCCAATAGCCACGCATCTTGTACAACAACTTGTACTTGCAAGTCTATAACCTACCTCATAAGCTATTGTACTCTCTCTCTCACTCTCAGCAGGGCCTCTTATGTTGGTGATGGGGCATCCCTAGGTACTGCACCCTGTACTGACTCCTATGCCAGCTAGTCCTCCTACATCAGGTCCTCCTATGGTACCTCTTGCTTCTTTTCCTGCTCCTGCACATCCTTGAGTTGTGCATCCATCCTCCTCCTGCTCTACCTCCCACTGCTGCTCGCATCAAGATCAATCTGCATCTAGCATGCAGGTATGTCCACCTATACTATGTGTGGATGTGGTACCTACTATGGTGGTGGTCGTGGTACCTACTATGGTGGAGGCACTGGTGCCTGATGTTGTGGCACATGTAGGTGCACTAAATGTGCTGGCCCTGCCATCCCAATTAGGTCTATGAATTGTGGGAAGGGGTGAGTCATGAACTGCTCCCTGAACTCCAGAGTCATCCTGCCATCCATAATAGCACTCAAGTAATCCTATCGAGTCCGTGCTAGGGCTCATATGTCTATCATGCAGCAACCAATATCCAACTTGGTTGACCATCCCTTCCTAAGCTCATCATGAAAATGAGCATAGCAACAATACTCCTGTGAGCTCTCCTGAGCCTGGCCAAATTGTTGCCAAACATGTATCAGAGGAAATCACTCAATAAATGATATTGCCTGACCGATGAGTGGTTGTGACACAAGCATGTACCCCATCTGATCGCTGGCATCATCCTAGTCCTCTGTCAGCCTCCATGGTCACCATGTCACTGCAACCAGATCATCGAGTTGAGCTCACCACTGCTCTGTCATACCCAGCACAGGCTAAGTAATCAAACCTCTATACCTATATATGTAGGGCTCTAGTGGCTCCCTCAGATCCTTGCATATGGATCGGGTAATCGAAAGGTGCTCCCATTCCCACACCTACAATACAAAGACCCCTATCGCCATGCTCTTCACATCTCTATAGGTGATCTCGTGCATCTCATGGTACATATGGGCCAGCATACACTGACCCCACCCATATCTGATCAGCTCGTCTAGCATCCTCTCTAGAATCCGACCCCAACCACACTTGAAACCATGCTGCCTATGATCCGGCATTAGATAACAGCCAAGGAATGCTGCCAATACCATTGCCAATCGGTGCTCAGGACCATACTCTCTGATCAGCTCCTCCCATGGGATGGCTCTCCCCATGACTAGCTCATCTTGCAGGATCTCTTGCAATGCTAGTGTCCTTGGTCAAGGCTATACCTCATACTCTACTCAGGTCCCGTGGAAAGGTATCCTGAGAATCCTATAGGTGTCCTCTGGCATCACTGTCATCTCGCCCTGAGGAAGGTGAAAGGTTTTTGTTTCCAAATGGAAACGCTCTACTAGTGCTCCTAGTAACCCATGATTAACCCAAATGTCAAGTATCTCATAGAGATGTCATAGGCCCAAACTATCAATGTGCGTGATCTCAGCATCACCTAGCTACTGGACCAGCCCACTAATAGTGGGATGATGTGACCTGAAGGCTATATCTAGGAACTCGACCAGAAAAACATGCAAACAATAACGCACGATCAGTAATCGACTCATGATTCAAGATAATCAATGCATAACTAAGAAATAAAGCATTATAGATATCCTACACTGTGGCCTAATGCTGATGCAATTTCTCTTAGATGCAACGCAAACTTGTTTTATTCTAAAAATGTTCAATTTTCTCCATGCGAAGAAGCAGATTCTCACGCAAAGAAGTTTTATGAGTCGTGCGAAGTTTCATACCTATTCGCGTGATAAACCCCCATGTCAAAGGGTTTCCCATGTGAGACATGGGTACCCTCCCATGCAAGGATACCCACCGGCCAATGATAGACTTTGCCTTTTGGTAGTTTCTCACGCGAGGCTTCATCACGAGCCGTGCGAGTAAACTAGTTCCTCGCGCGAGAACCCGCAGAATAGGGTTTCAAAACGTGAAAAATAATGAAAATTTTACTGAAAGAAATAAAATTTGAAATTTCAAAGAGGTTAATCGATCACTTACCGGGGGTTCATAGGCTGATGGCTAGTTATGACACCTGGATCACTCGAAATGATGCGTGCTCACGGGGACCACCATTTTCACTTAGAACTCAATTCTCAAAAGTCAACGGAGGCAAATGATGTGAAAATGACCTTTTAGACTCATTTATAGGTTTTGACCTAATTTTTAAAAGTGCTCTGATTTGCGTGAAAATTTCACCACTAGCTAATTTGGCCACTATGTATCCATTTTCGGGATCAAAATTGAAATCAAAATCTGACACTTGTATTTAACTCAAAATTGCATTTTAAAATTTTTGGGACCGACGCGATCGGACAGTTGTGCAGTCAACTTTCTGACATCACTTTCTTGTCATAATCATATCCTATCATCATTTTCTCAAATCTTTGACTTTTTTCCTCAAAATTCAACTCTAGTCAACTCTGGTCAACTCTGGTCAATCCTAGTCAAACTTGGTCAACTTGGACCTCGACATCTCTCAAAACTGATTCTGAATCTTCTAAATTCTTCCATAATTTGTTCTAAGTTCTTCTTGATCTCTGATTCAACATCTACCTACGATTTCTCACTCTCAATCTTCATTATGATGTGTCATCTTTCTATTTCACTCCCGAGGGGGCAGGATGATTACATCATTAAATCTATTTTTCAATCAATCTGATCTGAATTCAAAAGTCGTCATTGCTATGGGCATCTCATCACTTGGGGCATGTTCATTTTTTCGTACTTCATAGTCAAAACTAGATACTCCACAATCAATAAGGGTATCTTTGTTCCTTACATCTTGTCATCTATTAGTTATCAGGGCAATCTAACCCGGATCCCTGAGGATCAAGCTTCGTTCTAGAGATGATTCTCGAAATCTCAATCTATTAATTATCTGAACAATCTAACTCAGATTCTTGAGGATCAAGCTCCGTTCTAGAGATGGTTCTCAGAAACTCATATATTGGGAATTGGGGCAATCTAACCCTGACTCCTGAAAATCAAGCTCCGTTCTAGAGATGATTCTGAAACTTGATCTAACCAGTGTCTAGACAATCTAACCTAGATATTGGGGGACTAAGCTTCATTCTAGAGATAGTCCTAAAAATCTCTATTGACTATCTTTTTGTACAGGTATCGGGGCAATCTAACCCTGACTCCTAAAGGTTGTGTCTCATTCTAGGGACAGTCTTGTGAAAGATATCAATCTAACCAGTGTCTGGGCAATCTAACCTAGATATTGGGGGACTAAGCTTCATTCTGGAGATAGTCCTAAAAATCTCTATTGACTATTTTTTATGAATAGGTATCGGGGCAATCTAACCCTGACTCCTGAAGGTTGAGCCTCGTTATGGGGACAATCTTTTGAAAGATATCAATCTATTAGGTATCTGAGTAATCTAACCTGGATCCATGAGGATCAAGCTTTATTCTAGAGATGATTCTCAAAATCTTAATCTATTAGGTATCAGGGCATTCTAACCCAGATCCCTGAGGATCAAGCTTCATTCTGGAGATGATTCTCAAAATCTTAATCTATTAGATATTGGGGCAATCTAACCCGGATCCTTGAGGATCAAGCTTCATTCTGGAGATGACCCTCAAAAACTCTACTTGACCGGCGTCTCGGAAACCTAACCTAGACTTCGGAGAGTCAAGCTTTGTCCTAGAGATGGCTCTGAAATCTTCATCAATCGGTCTTTACATCATCAATTTTCTAAATCTATTCTTTTGTGCTTCAAGCATTAGACTATTCTTTGAATCAATGCACTCCTCGTACATCAATTCAAAGAGAGGCAAAATGTAACACCCCAAAATTGGCATCTTGCAACCCTAACTAATTTTGTTGCATTTTTCATTCTTCTGAATCATCAAAGTCCTATTGTACTAGGCAATTTTGAGTTTTGACTGACTCTACTCGACCTAAGTGTCAAATGCAAAAAATCCTAAATCTGCATTAACCATGCATTATATTTAATTCCTAAATATCAATTGGCTAAACAAACCCTATGATTGAATTAATTTAATTATAAATTCCTAGCACTTTAATTAAATTAAATTCACCCCTTTTAGCTAAAACACATAAAAAGGAATTAAATAATATTTAATTATTAAATAAATATCATCATTTAAATAATTGAATTTAATTATTCAGATAATTGAGAAAAACATATTTATGAGGTCATACTTTATTTAATTAAATATTCTCTCAAAAATCTTCTCTCAGTTCAGAAATAGAAACTTTGAATTAACTGTGCTTTAAAGAGAAAGAAAATAGTTAAAATCAAAGAAAGAAAATAGTTAAAGCAAATGGAAAATAATTTATTGTTTTCTTTTAAAGAAATCTTGGTAATTTGAACTAGCTTTTCTATCTGTTTTATTTCAAAAAAGAAAACTTTCTATTATGAGCAGGCTCTCAATCTATAAAAGAACTCCCATTTCTCATTCAAAACCCAATCATTTTATGCATTGTTAGAATAAAGAATTGCTGCTACATTTTTATCATCTCATTTCTAGTTAAAAGCTCTCATTTGCAATAGATTAATGTTAATTTCTTAGATTAAATGCATTGCAATCATGTCTTAGTTTAATCTCATTTCATTTTTTAGATTAATCTTGCATCTTTCAATATCATTTAGATTAATCTTGCATTACATTGCATCATATTCATGGAGAAAATCCTTCATTCTTAGATCGGTCTATGGTTGTGAGATTCTTGTTCTGAGAGATATTCGAAACCCCATCTAGATAGAAGGAAAAAGGTCGAATCATACAGGCATGCAGGATGAATAACTCATATTCACTTTTGTATGTGGCTGATGAACAAGGACTATGTTGAATTGTATGGCTAAGTAACAAGGCCAAATTTAGCATATACACGTTCGTCCCGAATATGTCATCAAAGGCATCATGTGGAGGGGAGGTCTCCAGGCAATCTTCTGGTTGATTGTCTACCTTGGGGGAGTCTGAGGAGACAATCTATACTTCGGGGATGTTAGGTATCCCAAGCTCTGGTTCCACCCTTGGCTGAGGATTATTTTTTATTTTCTTCTTCCTCCTGGTTACCAATGGGGGCCCAATATCCAACATAGTTTCATGTTCCTCCTCCGCTTTGATACCTATTACTTGGACCATTAATTCTGCAAGCGAAGGAGATTTGGAAGGGAGGAAAGGTTTAGCCATAATAATTGGGGTGGCCAACTGGGTGATTAATATCTCCTTCATCTAGTGGGACAATGCCAGTTGAAGCTCCAATTGTTCCATGATAGGAATGGAGGATGGGACCTAGGGTGGAGTCCCATTTTTCCTCTTTCCTCTATCCTCGCCCTACAAGGAAGTCTCGGGCCTAGAAGTTGATCCCCTAAAAAATGGAGCAACTTTTCATATGCTTTTTGGACACATCTTCTAAGAATATGCATGGCTGCGTTCAATTACATTGTAGGTGAGATCCTCAATTTTTGGACCCTCTGGGGTGTTCCAATCCACCAGAGGGAGAGCCATCTTGTCTACTCCCTGGGCCTTATACTACGAGTCCTTCGTCGACCTGGTATCTGAAAACTCATTAGGGAACTTTTGAAGCTTCAGACGCTTCATCATCCCTTGTGTCATCTGGACAAAATGTCAATTTTAGACTTCAAAATCATCTTGGCAATCTTCCAAAAAATCCTCTAAGTGGAGCTCATGTGGAGGGGCTACCCGAGCAAGTGTCATTGCTATCCTGTCTAGTCAATCAAAATTCTTTCGCTCCAAATAGAATTATGTTAGCCCTAAACTCTTAAGTTCACTATCGCCCTCCTTTGTCACTGCAAGGCTGCAGGAATAGTTCCCACAAGTGATTGGGAATAGAATGTTGGTAACCTTCTTCAATGCGAAGAAGGTATGCATCTCCAGAATTTGTCTGCAGTACTCTAAAAGAATTATCCTATCCCCACAATGTTTGGGTAATAGGTAGGGTTTCCCAGCGAAGCCGGTCACCTAAATCTATGTGTGTTGTTGAAATTAAATGTAATAGTGGCCATAAGTGCTGACCAAGTTCATTGCCTCCTTAGAGAGTTGGTATCCGGCATCCTGAGTGGGTGTAAGAATGTTGTAATAAATGAAAGCATCATTTACTCTGCAAAAACTAGGGAAATTGGCCTCCCATGGTAGTTTTGGAAAATAATCTCATGGAGCATTCTGACCCTTTCCAGTCTCGACCTCACCTGCTATAAGTAATCCCCAGGTGATGGGGCGTTGTTGTGCCAGTGCCCATAAGACATAAGAAGTCATGTAAAATTTGGTGGATCGGGTGACCTTGACGAGTTGAGCATCCACGTGATTGGCAATGATGGTGGCCTAATCAAAATTTTGCCCACCGAAGGTGATGCCGAACAAGAAATAGTACATCCATGCTGATAATTCCTGATTATGGGGCTCTCCAAAGACCCTACATAAAGCGATGATCCCCATCTGTATGCTTTCCTTAAATTATGTCTATGGGATCTCTAGTTTCATCTTTTTGAAATCTTTCCTTGGCACCTTAAGCCAATTTGCATTGAGATACTATTGGTCGATGTGCGTGATCTTTTGAAATTCATCCAAGGCTAGAGACTAGGTGATAATGGCTGCATCATCAAATTGCGGGATCCCTAGTCCTAAAGAAAAAATTCCGGTGTCCAAAGACACCATGGGCATTGGGTAGCCTATCGGAACTAGGGCGGCAAGCATGACAGCTCGGTTGGTTGTGTTTTAGTGTTCCACAAGGGTGAGAATGGTCTCCGGAGCTTGCACGGAGTAGGGGAAGCAAGCGGCCTTAAGGATCCCAGAGGCTTCCATATTGAGTGCTAGTAGATCTTCGGCCGTACGCTGAATGAACATCATCTTCACAAAGGTCTGCATTTTGGCCCACATTCTGACACTTGTGTCGGTAACCAACTGAAGCTTGGAATCAACCTTCAATCCTAGAATGGTGTCTCCCTTCAGATACTTCATTTTTAATGGAAGTTTTTCTAAGGCCTTCTCAGCCTTCATCCTAATAGTTTCCCTGGTTGCAGCAGTAGTGAGGAGTTACAAGCTCCTGGGTGGAGAAGATGTTGAGGCCTCCAACATGATTGATGATTGGTATTCTGACAATGTGCAAGACAGGATGATCGTTAGTATCGATAATATAATAAAATCTCTAGATCCTAGGGACTTCATCGCCACCTCACATCTATTCCTGAAAGGATGTTAGTATGCATCAAACCTTGAAAAGATATATATATATATATATATATATATATGACTTGGGAATTTGATCTATGCCCAGACAGCCAGGGATTTTAGCTCATGCAATGAAAAGGAATAAGGACCAAAGAAAGACTTGGGACCCGGAGTCCGTAAAACTAACCGTTACTGACATGACTGGAAATAAGCCATATTAGGTTAATGTGGGAACGTCACGTGGCCATGTAGTAATGGGATTAATGGCATTAACGGTGACAGTTTTGTGAACATGCAAGAACATGAATGCCACTTGGGCTAGTTTTGAATGCTCGCATGTGGGAAACTTAACCCACCATTAAGACTGAATTGATGGAGGAGAGAGAAAACTTCCATGGCGAGAACCAGTGAGGTGTCGAGTTTGAACCATGGTGACATCTCTTGGGAAAGCTTCCAAACTTGATGTTTTGACATGGAGCGTGACGATCTTGCCACAAAATAAGAAGGATATACATTAATAAACAAAATGTACAAAGGGTTGAAGCACAACTCGCAAGCCATCCGAAAATGAGCCTATATACAACTATTTATAGAGAATTATAGAATGTACAAGATATATACAAAAACCTACTAATTTACAACTGCACAAAGGGCAGACAACCCTCTGGCAAAGCCATCCCACCAATGGGAGGCGACAATGGGAACAAAACCAGAAACAAACAAGCAAAATAGAAGACACAACAAAAACAAAAACAAAAAAGAAAACTAGGAAAAAAACCAGAAAGCACGAAGGAGAACCAGAAAAGCCTACCTGAAAACACAGGGAGTGTGGAGAAATGAGGACGGGAGGTGCTCTGCAACTGATTCACCTTCGAAGGACCATGACCCAATACTGCTAACCATTGTTAATCAACTGTTAATCTTAGAGAGCAATTTGAACTTAAATGTTGTTGAATCACCTTAATCGCCTTTGAATCACTTTAATCGCTCTGAGTATTTTGATCACGGTAAGTTTAAAAATGACTGATAAATCCTATTTATACCCTTAGGGTAAAAACACGTTTCTTTCCTCTGCAAACCCCGTGAAAGGAAAACCTCAGGACTCCGGGCCCGCGGATTCCATGCAACCACACCTTCTAACAAAAGGATACATGATGACAAAGAATCCCGGAGTCTGGGGTTCGGCAAGAACAAGGAAGACAAACACACTCTGGGACCGGGTCCCAGAGGAAGGAAAACCAAAAGAAAGAGAAACGACCCTCGTGAAATCAAATCCCAAAGGAAAACAAAAGGAAACAAAAGGAACGAAGGGAAAACAAGAAGTGAAAAAAGGGGGACCCAACATTTTTCCTACAAAATGTAGGGACGGGTATGCAGGGCATAACAGGTAGATCATCAGAAGTGATCAAATTGTAAGCCTTAACTGGCCCCTTCCAATCTGCAGATAGTGAAGTTTTGTGGGTTTCATCCCCACTGCAGTTTTTACTTCCTAAAAGGAGTTTTCTGCGATATCATATCTTGTGTTATGTGTCAAATATGTTCATGAATGTTTCTATGAATGATTCACATGTTTAATAATGTTATGAATTGATATAACTCACATCAACATAGTTTAGATCAGATTGAATGGACATGCAATTAATTACAAAGGTTAATTGATTAAAGGATACAAAAAGTTTTAGAGGTACTTATTCACCCCTCCCCTCTCAATACATACTTCCCATTAATCCCAACAATTGGTATCAGAGCTAAGTCTCTTCTTGGAAAGCTTAAAGGCTTAAGAGAAAATATCATACAATGGAGAAGTACAAACTTGATAAAAATATTGAAAATAAAAAGCTTGAAATTTAGATGTTCTATGAACAGTACAAAGAAGCTAGAATCAACATGAGATAGTTGTTGGATCAAAGAAAGAATATGGCATCTCGCATTAATGAGATAGATTATCAGGAGGAAGAGATTCCATATTTCTTTGGGTCTTCAGGATCAACTACAAGCAAAGCATCAGATACATCAGAAGAAAGCATCACAAGCCTAATTGAAATCAATCTACATCTGGCTGGACAAGTCAAATCTCTGCAAATTGGTCAAGAGACACAGATGGTAAGAATGATTGATGTCATGAAAAATGATAGACAGGCTGAACAAGAAAGAACACTAGCTATTGATGATAGAAGAAAGATCACAGAAAAGATACAAGAAAAAGAGTCTGAAATATAAAGACTTATAGAGCATCACCATGAGATAACAAATTAGATTATTCTTATGAGTCAAGAGGCAAACAAACTAAATGTTGAACTCATTGAAAGAATAGAAGCTATTGGTGAACTAAGGGATGAGAATGAAAAGTTAAAACATGAATCAAGAATACAACAACAACATAATTAAATTATCAAAAAGGATGAAGAAAGAAATAAAAGAATGGATGATTTTCTTGAGGGACAACGAAGAGTCAATAACAACAATGGTCTATGATTTACCAAAAATGGAGAATCATCAAATCAATCCAGTCCAAAGAATGACTATGAAAATCCAAGACCAAGAAATCTTACATGCAATCACTGTGGAAAGCAAGACCATACATCAAATGTATGCAGAGGCAAAATGAAAGGTATTCCTAAATCTACATCTTCATTCATAGGATTCTATTATAAATGTAACAAGAAAGGTCATAAAGCATATGAATGTAAGTCTAAGATGAAACAACTAAAGAAGGAAACCTACATGGAAAAATACTATCCTACATGAAAATTGAATGGGCACACAACTCTTGAATGCTAGAAAAAGAAAAGACAATAATGGAACCCTAAAGGTCAAGAAACTCCCTATCAACCGAAGAGAATCGGTAATCAGTATGTATGGGACTACAATACTTGGACAAATTGTACAACATGTGGAAGATATGGTCATATTGCTGCAAATTGTATGAGACAATGGACTAGAAAGTCTAGAGGCTAGACAAACCCCGAAATGGCATTCTTACACTATCATAAAGTTGGTCATCTCAAGAAATATTGTAGAGACCGAATGGCAAAGACAAGTACATATCCCAATGGAAACACCATTGAAGATATCCAGAGGGCTAGAGACAAAATGTGGAGAAAATATTTAAGCAATGATGAAGCTAGAATGAGCAATGCAAATGGTGACAGCCCATCTAATGGATCTGGTGACATCACCAACCCCACCTAAGCAGAACAAGTAAGTATGGAATTGCATTACCCCAAGCTATTACTTTACATCAATTCTATAATATGTTGATATAATTCCAAATTAGCATATGAAAGATGCATCATGGTTATACTTGTTGAAATATGTGATAACTATTCTTTTAGGAATATATACAAAAACTCGTCGGTATACACTCAAAGTTAAGACTACCTACATTTACTGAGAAGAATTGGTTAAAAAAAAATACCAGTATAGACCAAGCCTCATCGGTAAACAAGCACATGAACAAATTGTCAGTGATACCAAAACCTGTCGGTAAAAGCAAAGTGAACATCAACTGCTCTAAAACGTTGTAAGTATCACCGATGGAAGTAAAGTCTTCATGGATGAACTTAGTCTTCATACACCAATGAGTTGGTAAGCATTTATGGCACACATTTTAGGGCAACATATATAAATAGGGCATTGGAATGACTTGTTTGTCACGACACCCAGAGCAGAGCAACGAAAGGTGATTTTTGATCAGAAAGAAACCAAGCTACAGAGTGATCATGAATCGACCTCCAACACTCCAAATAAGTTAAGAGATCTTTTCATGCACAAAAAATAAGTTCTTCAAGACCGACAAAACTATTTTTAGGCATTATACAGAAGCCCTAATTTTCTGAAAATGGCATCAACTTCACGAATCGTGAAATCTAAGAATGCAAAGAAATATGATTTCAAGCTCATCAAGAACACGGAATGTGAGGAACCAAATTATAAGATCCATCCGGATGTTTCCTCACAACCCAAAAATGTTGGTGCATTTTCACACATTCTAGCTAGGGTTTTTCTGATTGGAGATGTTTGATCCTTCATACACTGCAAGATTGTAGAGATTGGAATGTCAGAGGTAGAAGAAGCTTACAAGAAGATTTGTAATGATGATGGAACACTTAAGGAAGAGCACAAACACATTGAGGTGAAAGGGCTCACCAATGCCCTAATGTTTTAGAAAGTCTTCAAAACTAATTGGATTTGGTTAGTACTAAGCAGAATGAATAACAACAATTTATGGTTGGATGAACCGAAAGAAATCACCCAAGATGTCATCCATGCGGTCACTGGTTACCTTGTAACTGATAAAGTAAAGGCATTGAAGCATCCACCGAAGGCAGAGACTGAAAAGATGACAGGAGCCAAATGGGATGGCTGAGGATTGAAAGTAACAATAATAACCGATGATGAGATTAATTTTGGTGCATGTGTTTTGGGTTACAAATTCTTCCAAGCTAGTAGATTAAATAGCATAGCATCAGGTGCAGTGGACATAGCCTACAAAATTGTGAAGAAGCATACACAGTTGGACTTATCCGAGCTACTCCTGAATCAATTGAAGGACAACCTAAAGACAATTAGGAATGCTAAGTCAAACACTTGTAAGTTTGGTTCACTAATAATGTGTATCTTCTTCTATTTTTAAGAAAAGTTTGAATCGGTAGGAGATGTGAAATGGGACAGCACCAAACCGGTCACCATGCAAATTAGTGAGCACATAGCTGCACTAGGAGATAACTTTGAAATTGTCATGGATGAATACTTCAATGTATTCAAAGACCGAATTCAAAAGAGGGTAAGAATCCCCAAGTAACTCATTGAGAAATATAAGGATGAGATATGCTTCATGGTTGACACAAATAATACTTACATCAAACCTGTTATAGCAAGGATAGCATGGTTACAACCATTGGAATACGAGATCAACATTGATCTTGCAACAAAGGCAATTGATGCCTTAATCAATGAACTACTGGACAAGAAGAAACCAAGGTTTGGCACATATGAAGAGGCCAAGACAAGAATTAAATCAGGCCTAGTTGTCAAGAAAATAGTCAAAAAGAAAGACAAGATGGTAAAGAATCTCAAGAAGATTTTTTCAGTAACCGAGGAAGAAGCTAAGGAAGGTGATGAAGCTGAACAAGAGGAGGAAACCGAAGAAAAACTATTTGTCAATAAAAATGAAGAAAAGAATGACTCTGAGGAAATAAAGTCAGATTCACCACCTCCTCCACCATCTAAGAAACCAAGGACAATAGATGCTTCAAGGACTAGAAGCCAAAAATCCAAAGAATCTACTCCTTCACGTTTGAAGAAATGAAAGGTTAGAACTTATAAGAGGAAAGCTCTCGCATCGAAAAGAGGACAAAACAAGAAAGGAAGGAAATTCATCAGAACTTGAGAGGACAAAGAAGACATCAAGCGAGATGAATCCATAGAGGCAGAAAATGTCAAGGTAAAAGAACCTGACACTATTGATGACATTTTTGTTTATATTGCAAATTTTTGATCTATTACAGATCCACACTTTAGAAAATGGAAGAAACTTAATCAAGATGATGAGAATAAAGTTGAGGAAGCCATGATAGCTATGATGTACAACTTCAAATATGTACCAATGCAATTTGAAGGAAGTTATGTACCAAGGGAACTATTGGATAGATTATCCTCCCATTGGACATTTGCATTGAAGAATGAGAAAGAGATCAAAGAGAGTACTTGTTTCTATAATGCCACCTAAATCTAAGAAGGTAGAGATAGATGAGATGATGGAGAAACAAAACAAGGAATTCTCACCAAAGTTGAGGGAATATAAGTTTCTTGAAGGTAAGTTAATTGAACTTGAAAAGGTTAGCCACAAGAAATGGTGCAAAATCATGAACAGGCCTATTAAGGAGGTAAGCCCCGACAAAGACCTTCAATAACAAGATGTTGACAAGGCAACTCAAGATGATACATCCATTGAGTTAGATAAAGAAGAGGATGATACAATAGGGAACAATAATGTTGGTGTTGTAGATGAAACAAGCGATGATACCACAAATGAAAACATTGTGGATACTAATGTCATCAACATTACCGATGACCGAGCAGATGAAATCAATAAGGATGAAGATGTCACTGTTTCAAAAGACACAACCGATGGACAGGACACAACAATTGATACTGCACAAGTGAATATTGATGACATGTAACTGATTGAATGTTTGAAGATGTTAATTTGATGATCATGCAAGGCATTAAATTAGTTAATGTATTATATTGTCATTGATGTCAACTTGATATAATATGTATGGTCATAGAAATACTGCCAAGGACTTTAAAGAACCAATGAATCAAGGCTATGCTATCAGTAATGCATATAAGTCAAGTATTCACTAAGTGATTGTATACACCAACGGAGTGCACATCAACGGAAAGAGTAAAAGAGAAGAGTCACAGTGTTACCCGATGAGCCAATGCACAACATTACTGACGAGAAGAGTCATAGTGTTGCCTAACAAGAAAAGCACAGAGTAACCCAACGGAAAGAATTACAGTGTTGCCTGACAGAAAAGACAAGGACGGAGATCATGATGAAAACTAAAGTCACACCAACAGAACAGTCAATTATCACCGATGACTAACTGGAGTATTGACTGACAGAATAGAGAGTTCAAAAATGACAAAATGCTTAACTGTCAAGAGCTATAAATATACCTAGCAAATACTTATCATTGTTTTATTCATCTTGATAAAGTCATAGATAAGTAATTGATTTAAAGTTGATTTGTTCAGTTGGCAAGAAGATCTCTTTGAGATAAAAATGGAGTTTCCTTTAAATCTATTGGTGAGAATTGTGGGTTACGCCAAGAATCAAGAAATCCAAGAAAAGGTAAAACATGTCTATATAGAGACAAACCCAATTCATTACAAAGTGGGAAAAGTGTGTGGTGAACAAGAGAAGAGGAAAGATGCTAAAGAAAATCTGAAGGAGAAGAAAGTATTCATTCAGTCCTGATCAACAAGCTATGGGAAGAGCTAGATTCTGCAAACACCGATAAACATTGAGACAACACACAAAATAGAACAGTGTGGAGCAAAGGTATAGAATTGATTATATTGATCAGAGAGGTAATGCACTTACAATAGATCTGAAAATATGCAATTAAGTTGTATGTATGAATAGATCATTAGTGTTTCAGTTTAACCATTGAAGCATCAAGTCTCTTAACTGAGTAGGACTTAAAAGTCTTTTACAATTGAGATACATCCCAAGGAGTATCAAATATTTTGATCATAAAAGTAGCATTGGATATGCCCGATACCTATTGATAGGCCTAGTGAGTGTTTGATCAAGGATGGTAGCATTAGATGCCAGATACTAGGTGACAAACTATGTTTCAAATCCTCTAACAAGGTCACACCTAACAGTGTGTTTGTAACCTTTAACAGGGTTGGCTCCTAATAGAGATCACTTCAGAAGAGTGAAAAATTAGGGTACTGGTCCCAGTGGTTTTTCCCTTAACAGGGTTTCCATGTTAAAAATCCATGTGTTATGTGTTTATGTTTCAATACTTTACTGTTTTACATTTCACATATGCAATTCTGAATTTATCGGTATACTCTGCATATTTAATGTGTTTCGATAAATATTTGACTGCTTATCAGTAATCATATAGAAGAGAGATTAACAAAGCAATCTGACAAGTAGAAAATTGATATAAGTATTTCAAGGCATTCATCTTGTAGGACAGAAGATAACTAGAGACATAATCTATGGTTATAAGGTTTAAGGGATAATTTAAGGATTAATATTTGAGGCCACTGATTCACCCCCCCCCCCCTCTCAGTTATTACTAAAAACTGGCATCAGAGCTTGTGTTCTTAGAAGGAAGGTTTCAAGACCTAAGCTCAAGATCACAAGATGAACAGACAAGATGTGCCCAAGTTGAACAAAGATCATTTTTCTTCATGGCAGAGCAGAATAAGACTCCACTTATCAGGTATTGGAAATGATGTTACTCAATACTTAGATACTGAATATGTGTTGCCCATAGGATCACCAATAGTTGAATAAATGAGAGAGAAGCATGAGCACAACTGCATGATGATAGAGCTTGCTTCCTCACTCTCCGATCTTGAATTTGAAGATGTCAAAACCTGCAAGACTGCAAAGAAGATGTGGGACAAATTGATGCTTTTACATGGTGGTGAAAAGAATGTTTTGAGAGCCAAGGCAGAAAGACTTAGAGGAAAGTTTGATGATCTCAAACTGAAAGAAGGTGAAAAAATCACATAGTACAGCACAAGAATCAAAGAGGTAATCAATGATATCCAAGGAGTTGGAGGTGTACTAGAAGAAGATATAGTGGTAAGTAAAATTCTAAGAACCTTACTGCCTACTTATGCTATTAGATTATATGCCATTCAAGAAATGAGAGCAGTAGCAAATAGCAATGTTACTCTAGACAGTTTGATTGGAAGACTAATTTTATTTGAGATGAACTATTTTGATAATAGTGTCTTACCAAACATAGATTCTGCATTCAAATCTTCTATGAGAATAAGTAAATCAAGTCATAAACAAACTATGAGAAAAGATAGTGATAGTGAAAGTGAAGAAGAAGATCTTGATGAAATTGAAGCACTTATGGCAAGAAGAATGCAGAGAGGCAAAGGTAAATACAAAGGTAAATTACCACTTGTTTGTTTTAATTGTAAAGAGATTGGACACTTTGCTGCAAGATGTCCTAAAAGAAGAAAAGATGATAGAATTAATGACAGATCATTTGAAAAGAAGTATGACATAGGTGATTACAGAAGCTACCGACAATCAGAAAAAAGAGATTCCCGAGACTACAAGGACAAAGGAAAGAAGGCCAGTTACCTAGTAAAATGCAAAGATGATGATACTGACACCAAATCTGAGGAAGACATCGAGATGGTGTTTGTGGTAGTAAAAGATGATTCAGATGGTGATGAAGAAAGGTATGTAGAAACCGCACTCATATCTAAAGTTAGTAAAAATGATGTCTGGATCATAGAAAGTGCTTGTGCTCACTATATGACCGGTGATAAGAAAAAGTTTGAGACTTTTGAAAACTATAAAGGTGGTTCAGTAAGAATAAGTAATGACACACCTTGTCCAGTTGAAGGTGGAGGAACCATAATATTGAATAACCAGATAAAATGTGAAAATGCTTATTGGGTAAATTAATTGAATTATAATCTATTGAGTGTTTCTCTGTTGAATAATTTAGGTCACAGAGTAGCATTTAAAAATAAGAAGGCAAAGATCTTCAATAAATCAGGAAATATGATTGGTACCGATGAAAAGACAAAAGGTAAATTATTCTATCTGAATGATACTGACATCACTTGTTTGATTGCTACAAATGAAGACATATGGTTGTGGCACAAAAGATTGTTTCATGTGAACTTTGACAACATGGTAAAGATTAGCAAAAAGAGAAATTTCAAAGGCTTACTGACGATGACCAAGACCGACAACATCATGTGTAAGAATTGTCAAAAAGGTAAGATGACAAAGTCTAGTTTCAAAAGAAAAACCCATACATCTGATGCCATTCTAGAATTAGTCCATACTAATTTATGTGGACCTATGAGGACAAAGAGTTATTATGGAGATAGATATTTTATTCTCTTTGTTGATGATTACTCTAGAGTGATGACAAACATGTTTCTAAAAGATAAATTAGAAACATTTAAGATGTTTAAGTGGTATAAGGCAATGGTTGAGAAAAAAAGTGGTAAAGAATTAAAATGCTTAAGGTCAGATAGAGGAGGGGAATTTATTTCAGATGAATTCACTAAATTTTGTAATGATCATGGAATCAGAAGATAGGTCTCTACACCAAGAACACCACAGCAAAATAGAATTGTTGAAAGAAGGAATAGATCCATAGTTGACTGTGCAAGGACACTGATGATAGAGAAAGGCATCACCCAAATCTTCTGGAGAGAAGATGTCAGTACTGTTGTTTACACATTGAACAGAGTACAATTGAAGAAAGACACCAAAAAGACACCTTATGAGATTTGGTATGGATATACACCCAATGTAAGTTATTTCAAAATTTTTGGCAGTTAATGTTGTATCTTAAAAGATGATAGAAATGGAAAACTTGACTTCAAGAGTGATGAAGGAATCTTTCTAGGGTATTCCACCAAGAGCAAGGCTTATAAATGTCTAAATAAAGCCTCTAAAAAAATTGTTGAAAGTGCAAATGTAAAAATAGATGAATTTGCATAGAAGAATGAAAAGAAAAGCACTAAGGAACCAGAGGACTACAACAGGTTTGCTTACAATGAGGAACCTGACACTCTACCCAACCAACAATGTAGAGCTCCTGAGCAACAGATCATTGCATCCGAGCATCAGGCTGCAAATATCGATGATCAGAATATTGCTCAAGATAATGCACAAAGTGATGGAGAAAAGAATGAAGAACAAAATGATGATCAAGCTGATAGACAAAGAGTTGAACCTGTACTTGCAAGATATGTCAGAAGGAATCATCCATAGAACCAGATTATAGGAGATAAAAAGGTTGGTATGAGAACCAGAAGTAAGCCTCTAAATACAAGATGTCTTATTTGTCATTATGAGCCCAAATCTATCAATTCTTCACTAGATAATGATGAATGGATAAGTGCTATGAATGAAGAGATTGATCAAATGGAGAAAAACAAGACATGGACACTTGTACCGAGACTAGATGACAAGAATGTCATCGATACAAAATGGATATTCAGGAATAAACTGAATGAGAATGGAGAAGTCACCAGAAATAAAGCAAGACTAGTATGAAAGGGGTATGCACAAGAAGAAGGGATTGACTATGGAGAGACCTTTGCACCCGTTGCTAGGATAGAAGGAGTGAGAATGTTACTTTCTTATGCTACATGTAAAGGTTTCAAGGTATATCAAATAGATGTCAAGTCTACATTCCTAAATGGAATACTTGAAGAAGAGGTATACATTGAACAACCAGAAGGCTTTGTTGATCCAGACAAGAGGGACATGGTATGTAGACTACACAAAGCCCTATATGGGCTAAAACAAGCATCCCGAGCCTTGTATGAAAGACTTCATTCCTATCTTATAAGTATTGGATTTGTAAGAACTAGTGAAAACAGTAATGTTTATTTGAAGGAAGATACTGATGCTAACATTTTGATTGTTGAGATATTTGTTGATGATATCATTTTTGGAGGCAATGATATGTTATGCAAATCATTTGCAAATGAAATGAGCAAAGAGTTTGAGATGTCTATTTTTGGAGAGATCAAGTTCTTTCTGGGTCTGCAGTTCATGCAACAAGATGAAGGTATTTTCATTACACAATCCAAATACATCAAAGAAGTACTGAAAATATTCAAGATGGAAGAGTCCAAACCAGTTGGAACACCGATGGAAACTAGATGTAAGATGACAAAGGAAGACAAGTCATCAGAGGTAAATCAGACTTTGTATAGATCAATGATTGAAAAACTCATGTATGTTGTACATACTAGACCAGATATTGCACATGTAGTAGGAATAGTTGCAAGATTTTTTGCTAATCCCAGGAAATCACACATGACTACTGTGAAAATAATCCTAAGATATCTGAAGAATACCAAGGAATATGGCTTATGGTATAGAAGAGAAGGCAAATTTGAACTAAAGGTCTTTACCGACACTGATTGGGTTGGAAATATTGATGACTGGAAGAGCACAACTGGAGGAGCACTCTTTATGGGTCACAAACTTGTCACATGGATCAGCAAGAAGCAAGGATACATCTCTTAATCTACTGCAGAAGTAGAGTATGTTGTTGCTGCTGCAAACTGCTCAAATATTGCATGGATCAAACAATTACTGGAAGGTATTCATATGAAAATTCTTGAACCAGTAATTATCTATTGTGATATTACAAGTGCAATAAAAATTTCCAAGAATCCAGTCATGCATGCTAAAACAAAGCATATTTCCATCAAGTATCATTATTTGAGAGAACAAGTTTACGAAAAGGAGGTGATACTTGAGTATGTGCAATCAAAGGAACAATTGGCCAATATCTTCACTAAGCCACTGCCCAAGGATGCATTTGAATACTTGAGAAAGAGACTAGGGGTCAGACCCTTGTCTACTGGTCAGTAAGATGACTAGAAGGTTGCATCAGCCTACACACTATCAAAATATCATTCATGTTGATGCAATCAAAGAGATGGACTTCAAAGATACATCTATACATAGAAAGGTATTTATCTACTCCAAGCACCAGAGTTATTACCCATGGTTTGGGAAATTCAAGGAATATATTATGGATAGAAAGGATTCATTTGGCACTACTGTCAAATATTTCTTTGAAAAGATGTTTGTTTGGCATTGTTGTCAAAGGGAGAGAGATATATCATTATCATACTGATAAAGGGAGATATTATATCCATTATCAACTCAGGGAGAGATAATATCCATCAAAGTATCCAAAGGGAGATATGTAATAAGAAATGGAGAGTACACACAAAGGAAGAGAATTGCTGACAAGAGACATCACAAGAAAGGAGAATAGTCAAAGGGAGAGAGTTTGACACAGAAAGAGAACACATCACATCAGAGAAAGAAATATTCTACATCTATCCAGTGAAGGGATTGAAGACAAAAAGAAAGCTGCAAGAATCAAATCAAAGGTATTTGAGCTTACTGAAAGCCAGACATTTGTAATAGTTACAACAATTGATACTGCACAAGTGAATATTCTAAGCAACATACCTATATTGATACAAGCTATCAATATCCTACAAGAAACAAGAAAATCACCTGAGAAAGAGACTCCAAAGGATGCAAGAGAAGAAGCTGACAAGGATAAAATCGATGGTCAAAAAGACATCGAAGATACTAAAGATGTAACCGACACTAACAAGGTTACTGAAGGAGATAAGGACAAAGATGCAGAGACTCAAGACAAGAATGAAGAAAATAAGAGTGATGATGCAAAGGAAACCAATGAAGGAGACAAACCAAAAGATGGTACTCCTGAGAAAACAGACAAGAGTGCTACCAATAATGCGAAGGTGAATGTGGAGATGTCTGGAGACACCCAGCGAGATGAAACCGATGCAAAATAGCAGAAAGAAGCATAAAAGGTCACATCATCAAGCACAACAAAAGAGACTGAGAAATTGGAAATGGTGTTACATTCTACTGAGTCACAAAAGAAGAACAAGAACAAGAACAAGAACAAGAACAAGTTAGAGGTTACATTGGATGAAATTATTGAAATACCGAAGTGTGACCCCTCTACACTTGACATTGACGCATTACAAGAATATGGAGAGATATGCCAAAGGAAGGCATTGCAAGAGAAGCTAAAGAAACAACACAGGGACTTGATGGTACTGGAGACAACATAGGACATACTACATCAGATGGTACCCGATGTTGACATTGATCAAAACAATCCTATACTTTACCAACTAGTTACCCTCACTGACGCAATCACAACTTAGAACATTGATGCTAAGAAGGAAATTGAGGAGAGAGCCAAAATGAAGTACCAACAGAAGATAATAGAGAACATCAGTCAAGAAGTGGTAGTGAATAAGGTAAAGCTATCATAGTTAATATATGAATTAGACCCCATCATATCTGAAGCTATAACCTTGATTCAAAAGCTGAGCACAATAGAAAAGTTCACTAAGGAAAATAGTGACAATATAGCAAAGCTAGATGTGGATCTAGAAAATAGTGCTAGTAGCCTAACCACAGATGGAGACAATGTAGTCAAACTGCATTATGAGAAAATAATTGAGGTAAAATGGTTAAGGAAAGAGATATGGGAAGCAAAGGCACATTTTAGGGAAGAATTAACCGAGATACAAGCTCAACTTCTGCCAAATCTTACACTACTCCAACAACATATCAATTATGCAAGGTAACTGATAGGAACTCCTGAGATGTCTGTAGCAGACAACATCTATGATATGCATTCAAATATCACACCTGAGCACATGGATCTGGAAAACCTTAAAGAGCAATGGGAGAAAATGATGGAGGACATAAAGTCTTCACATTCCAATATTTTTTATAAGCTCTAAGGTAAATGACCTTTGCCCTTAATATAAAATAAAGGGGGAAATGATATAAGTACAAAATAAAAAGGGAAAATGTTATGTACATTCATTCAGATGGGAAAATGGTAGATATGTATATGTATATTCATAAAGAGAAAATGATATGTAGAAGGAAAAGATATCATATGTATAGATATACTAGCATATACATAGGGGGAGTCATTAAATGACTAAGGATTATATATGTTGTATATACTTAACATTTTGTTAGTATTTTGCACATATCATTTTTTTGATACTAATGTCAAAGGGGGAGATTGGTGACATTAATTTGAAATTAGTATACAAACAACACTTTCGGTATGCCTACACCAAAAGGCAAGAAAGAGAAAATCAAAGATCAAATTAAGAGATCACCAAAGATGACTAAGTATAGAGAGAACCGACGACACAAGTAAGTGTGTAAACCCAAAATCACAAAGCAAAGAGATAAAATGGAACCCGACAGAGGAACCCAAAATGAAAGTTATAATGCAGACTGACAAGATAGATACAGTGCAACTGATAGACAAAACCGAAGGACAGTCAAACATGACTGATAGATAGAACCAAAAGTCAGTTGCAGCCCGCTAAAAGTGGATCTGACTCCCACGTCAGATAAAGCAGGTGTATTCTATTTATAGGATATTTAATTGTTTTAAATCCATTTCTTTAGGGACAATATACATGAATGTAAGTGCTTTAATAAGTCTAGCTAATTTAAAACACATAGACTAGGAGATCTAGGTATAAGTTGTAAACCTGATCTTAGAGTTAACATTGTTTTTATCATGACTCGATGAAGTCAATCCATCTATAAATAGATCATGCAATCATTCATTAGAATAGGTGTGTGAGAAGAAAAAGAAAAGAGGAGAACATAACAAGCACATCTATGGATTGAATTGAGAGTTTCAAGAACCAGAACAGAAAAAGAAGGATTTGGTTAGCAAAACCAAGAATAGAGGAAACCATAATCAGAGGTATTATTCAATCACAATTAAGGTGATAATATTTTTATGTGAACTATATAGGATCTATATCAGCAATATGATATTGCATTTACCAGGTCAATCTTTAATTTGCTATCATTCTAACAAGTGGAGCAAAGTATAAAAATCCTTTCAAGGAAGGTGGATTTAAAATTCCAACATCAAATCTCTTAACCGAGTGCACACTTAACAGTGTTGCTAAAGCTCTTAATAGAGTAGACTTTAATAGGTCTCCACCGATACTCCTAATAGGGTAGATCATCATAAGTGATCAAATTGTAATCCTTAACCGTTCCCTTCCAATCTGCAGATAGTGAAGTTTATCAATATTTTGTGCCGCCAATCCCATTTCATGATATAATAAAGTTAATCCATTCCACCCATCCCATAATAAATAGGTCTCATACCTGAATGGGGCCTTCCCCAACCTAATATTTCAGCTTGGAGATCTTTTAAGTCACACCACAGGAAAATAATTCACTTTTCAATATCACGATCACCATATCACATATGGGCTATCATATTCAATTATACACATAACATAATAAAACTACACCCTTACCATCCTTATAATTCATTATAAATTATCTCTTGCTAATACATCAACACTTCGAACAAACAAAAACATTGCATTACATAAAATATTGAATTTCATGAATCACAATTGACAGAAAACTAAAATCTCACCTCCTGCCAAAACTAATTGACTATCTAAACATTTTTTCACCATATTTATTCAATATTGTATGGAGGAGAGATTTGTATGAGATAGAAGAAGTGTATTTTTATGCAAAATAAATGAGTTGGTATTTCTAATATCTCAAGATGGTTGTAAGAATGGATCCTAAGAATATCCAAGCAAATGTTGAGTAAGAGTACCATAGTGTGTGAGGAGGATATAAATTTCCAGAGGGTAGCAAGTTTGTAAAAGGAGCTCATTACAAAATTTTGTGGAATATATGCACCTTTAATATATTACATTTGGAAGGGAGGATTTTAGTGTATAGTTTTCACAAAGAATTCTTTTGATCTCTTCAAGAAAAATTTAACAAAAGAGCCAATGTTCGCACTTCTATATTTTAAAAGGTTTTGCAAGTGATTTGTGATGTCAACGATAAATTTATTGGTGTTATTTTGAGTTAATAAGATAAATCCATTGGTTATTTTAATGAAAATTTTAAATGAATCTAAGTAGAAGTATCTATTTGTGATAAAGATTTTTACATGGTTATTCAAGCTTTGTAGAAGTAGAGGCATTATCTATTGCCAAAATATTTTTTTATGCATACTTAAACTAAGGTCTATTAACAATCATGCAAATTTGAACTCAACACACATGAGATGGGTTGAATGTGTAAGATTTGGCATAGAATTATCTATATCATGTAATCTTTGCCTAAAGATTTTAGCCACCCTAGATATAGGAACTTCTATGAAAATACAAGAGATATCAAATAATTATTTTTTATCAAAGCATGCAAATATACAATGATGATTGATTGAGATTAACAGTGAATTTTTTTATTAAATAGACCAAGGTGAGACATAAAATTGTATAATATTAATATGGAACACACCTTAATATTATAGCTTGATACAAATAGTGATAAGTATTCTATGTGTATCATAATTAAACTTTGATAACTAGTGTGAATAAAATATAGGTATTGAACTAACTCGATAAAACACCTCTTGTCGAAGAATGTTCCCCTCTTAGGAAGAGACAAAAGCCAAGAATATAACAAAGATATATTCTCATTATTGAAAGGAATATGAGGAAGAAAGATAAAAATGGGTAATGTCGCTAAATTCTACTCAAGCACCTCAATTTCAGTGTCAAAATATTCCATAATCAAGTCAGGTATTCTAGATCACACAGAAAAACATGACATACAATAATACTATGGAAATTGATATAAAATACAATCCAAATAGAAGTATGGATCCTTAGATGTTGATCAAAGGTATCCATGAAAATTCCAAAATGTGACAAATGATGAGGCAAAGAAGGAACAAGAATGTAAAAATTCTCCCCTAAAACATTGAAAGAACATGGTGCAATTCTATACAAAGTAACATTAAAAAAAATTGAGTATTACCAATAATGTCCTCTAAATTTGCAAGATAGGAATCACAAGGAAATCCTAAAATTTATGTCAACTAATCATCCTAAGTGGATGTCTTTGGAAAATATTAAATATCCACCTTCATTGAATCACAAGAAGTCAAGAATGTAACAACACTAGTCTCATCAAAAAAATGATATATGAAGGAGATGTAATGCCAATACTTGTTTGTAGAACCTTAGTAGATTAATTAAGACTAAGATTTGCAACCTCGATCTCTTAATAAATACTAATAAAAAGCAATACTATAATCTCCTATATGTAAGAGTTGGTATAGAATGCTTCATTCAATGAAATATTTGGCTAAAGATTGTAGCCACCAAATATCTAGGAACTTCTATGAAAATGTATTTGAGATCCAATATGAGAGAACAATTATATTATATCAAAGGATGCAAATATAGAATAATTATCAATTGAGATTACAATTGGAACCTATTGGTTTAATAGAATGAGGTGAGACATATGATTGTTTAATATTATTAAATGTTTCTCAATCTTATGATTATATAAATATAGTGATAAGTATCATATGCATACTCTAAGAAAAACTTAAGTAAGTAGTTTGAATAAGACCTAGGGTGATGAACTAGATATGTAACACACTAAAAAAATACTTATATGGGTTAACACTCCTTTTACACCAATGAAATACGTGTATGGGTCTTCTTTTGTTGTCAAAAATAACGTAGGTATTATACAAAAAGGTTTCAGATGCTTTGAATAGAAGGAAATAATTGTTATCCAACATTAAATTTGAGATGGCAGGTATATAAAGGAAGAAGGGCTTTTATGTCAAAAATTTAATTTTTTTTATTCATGGATAAATTGCATGAGACTTTGGTTTGGAAGTAAGGGTTCATTTGAGGATTACTTTGCTCAAGAAGGTTATATGCTTAGGAAGAAAAAGTGTGTTCTATGTATTATTATGAGAGATAATATTTTTATACAACTAAATCTATTGAAGTACTTGAAAATGATTTTGGGTTGTACAAGGATTTGACTGTTTTGAAGAAGATATGCTTCAAACCATGCTTGCATTGGTGTGTGAAAAGGTTTACTGAGAGATGTAGAATATGTAAACCAAAATATAATAGTGTATGAGTTGTGACTAGTATTAGAGAATTCTTACAAAGAAATTTCCTTGGTTTATATTGTCAAAATTCTAGAGCCTAGAGAGATAATGATTTTAAGTTTATTGTAATTTTTTTTTAAAATGGCGCACTTTGTTTATTTTCAAAATTCAAGTCATGTATTTAGAATTATAGATTAATGTTTCTATCAATTTACACAAGTTGTAGAAAAGTATTGCCTTATATAGGGATACTAAGTTCTTGAGTCAATTTTTGTGCACATCATTAAATAAAATGGATATACAATTTAATTATAGTTCTACATACCATCCATATATAATTTGTCGAATAAAAGTAGTTAACAAGAGCTTGGTAATCTCATGAGACTTTCTATGGGATGCAAACTATCATAGTGGTAATCCTTTCGATAACAAACTAAATTTATGTTCAACAACTTAGTGAATAGGTCTATATGAAATTCATCATTTTAGGTAATGTATTAGATATCTCCCAAATATGTTATAAATCTATTGAAGATTTTAGATGGTGAGAAAGTTAATGCATATGTAGAAGACTTGACATGTAACATGTGAAGGAAGTGTATACACAAGAGGGAAAGGAAAAGTTTCTAGCCAACACAAAAGAGAGAAAGATTACTCTAAGGGATATTTATTTGTTTCACATTCAAGAAAGGAAATTGTTCTTAAGGAAAATTCAATAATGAGTTGAATCCCAAGGTGGGTCCTTGTAAAGTGTTGTGTAAGTTTTTTTAGAATGTTTATGAGATTGAATTTCTAGAAGGATCGAGGGTGTCTCATTGATATTCAAAATAGATGATTTGTGTGTCTATAATGAATATCTATATATTTTGGTATATTATCATTATTATTTGAGCTAGATTAGAGTTGATAAGTACCTTAGTTTGCTGAGATAACATTTTAGACACTAAAAAATACAAAAAAAAGGATAAAAAAAACAAAAAAAAAAAATGTATCTTTGATGATAACCATTTCAATAACACCTTAGAATAGTCACCTTTATGAAAACTTGGCAAAAATGTGTCTTTTGTGACATTAAAAAATTTATAAAAAAAATATCAAAAGCAAAGAGAAATAATTTATTCGATGTTGAAAACCACTTCAACGATGTCATGGGTAACTATCATGGTGAAAACATATTTACAAGCACCTTGTGTAGTAAGTTATACTCTTTCATCTAAAATAATTCCATCTAATAATCCATGTTCATCCACAATATGTTGCACCTCCATTCATAATAAAACCTATTTACACTTATCATAGCCTATAGTTTATCAACATTTTGTGTCGCCTATCCCATTTCATGACATAATAAATTTAATCCATTCCACCCATCCCATAATAAATAGGTCTCATACCTGAATGGGGCCTTCCCCAACCTAATATTTCAGCTTGGAGATCTTTTAAGTCACACCACAAAAAAACAATTCACTTTTCAATATCACGATCACCTTATCACATATGGGCTATCATATTCAATTATACACACAACATAATAAACCTACACCATTACCATCCTCATAATTAATTATAAATTATCTCTTGCTAAGACATCAACACTTTGAACAAACAAAAACATTGTATTACATAAAATATTGAATTGATAGAAAACTAAAATCTCACCTCCTGCCAAAACTAATTGACTATCTAAACATTTTTTCACCATATTTATCACCTCATCACCCTATCATAAATACTTATGTTTTGGAAAGATCTAAATGGATGTTGATTTTTTTGGTTAGAGAGTCTTTTCTTTTTTATCTTTTTTTATTTATATTGTGTCACTTTCCTATGCTACTTAAAATATCCAAAAGTGACGAGAGGGATGAGGATGAAACATGATCATAGTTTTTGTGTGTCATGCTTGTGGTTTTTTTAAATGAAATTTTTGAGGAAAAAAAGTTCCTTATCTGTGATTGGGAATTTTTCTACCATATACAACCATCCTTTTTAAATTAAATCTCATATATTATTTTTATGTATCAAGATCATTATGTTTAATGATTACTTACTCACATATACAAAGAAGTTTCTATTGATCCTTGCATGCATCAGGGAACTCCTTATTTGCAATGCATTTTTCTACGTGAAGGGATATTTATATCACCTCAAGATTTACCATGCATTAGTGTAAATATATACATTTGCAAAATAAAAAATTCTCTATGATAATAAATAAGTACATTTCAAAGAACAAATCAAAGATTAATTTCACATCAACCTATCAATTTCCTATCAAACAATCTCAATCAAATCATGATAAACTCGCATCTACCATTACACCAATATTATTCCCTTCTTAGTATTTTTTCTTCTATCCATCATTACAATGATTTTGGTTAAGTATCATGATACACAAAAATAAGTGCATTCATTACATCATCCTGCATCCACATTCATGTTAGGACATACCATATATAAACATTACATCATAAGCATATCCACCACATATCAAATCCTACTTATTCATAGTTATGTTATAGTCATAAGATGAAATATTAATCATAACATCATAACACATACTCATTAGATCATATGTGTCCCAAAATGATCACATCCTACATACACAATCATGTTAGCATCTTAATCCATAAACATGCATAGATACATACATCCGTAATGCATTTGTGTGTATACATCACATAATAAAATAAGTATACATATACATAATACCATCTTATAATAGAAACATCCATTTAGATATCAAATATGAATCACGTTACAATCCCATGAGAAATAAATAGATCACCTCCAAAAATTGCATCTTATATACATCAAAAAATTTATTGTTGCAATACAATATCACAATTTTTGTACAAGATTAAGCATGAAAGATATATTAAACATGTGCCTACAAAAAAAAGAGGGCCTAGGAAGTATTTTCACCTTCTGATTGTGAGGTTGCATGATTTTGAGACCCAAAATTTCATATATATCCCTATCCCTAGTTTGATGGTAGTGGTGGACCCATAGGCTTTGAGACTCCTCCTGATGTACTTGGTGATCTATGGGAGTGTGACTATCTAGATTTAATTAATGTGTAATAAGGTTCCCTTTTATCAAGTGGAACTATGATCACATATAAATTGGAGGTTGTTTTGTGTATAGTGTTTTCAACGAGGGGCTATTGAAAAATTGAGGGATCTCATCATCGTCTTGTATAGAAAAAGAATAGAATAGTTTAAGAAAAATGTTGCAAGGTTGAATGTCCCATGGGCTATTTGATGTTTAGCCTCATGGATGTTAAAAATCTATTCTTATTCTTTAAAATGCTTGTTGTAAAATCCCTCATGGATAGAACGAATCAAATTTGAACTGTAATAATAGTACGTGGATCCTCTATGGTATCTCTAGTCATAAAGATGGCCTAGTCATCCCTCTGGTCTCTAACTATCACCAAGTCCCACTAATGTTATAAGGTATCCTTCTCTATAATTTATAGATCCTTCTCCATGGTCCTCTCTATAATCATGGGTTGTAGGCTACCTAATTGTGATGGCAATATATCATGCTCATCATACATCTAATATCTCTACAAAATAACCTTGTGATGCTCTAATAAATCCATGACTATCCACAACTACATAGCCTCCATGCCAGCATTAGCCATATCTATAGGATGCCCTCCATCATCTCCAACCACCTTAGACTCACTTGTGGCTAGATATTTTTTTCCCTTGTCCTCCCCTTCTATAGATTGACACTCCATATGCCTACTCATATCCTTGTACTAATAATCGTATAGCTAGCTACACTATTAGTGTGAAATAAATGATGTCATCATTTTTGGGCCTAAGAAATGCTAAAAAGTAACAAAATCACAAAACAAGTACTAGACACCTATTTGGGGGTTCTTCGATTGGCCGGCCAAATGCCTAAACCCCCATTGCATGGTGATCTACATTCAAAATGTATATCATATCTCTTGTTTCTCTACTCTCTACACCTCTAACTCTCTAAATATCCAAACCAAATGAGTGTGAATGAGGAGAATGTACCCTAAACCACCTATTTATAACTCTCTACTTCCCTAGCCCCCTTACCACATGCCCTCATTATATATCATGCCTACTTGTACATCATCACCCCAACCTTGTTAGCTCTTTTCACTCCATTTTCCACCCTTCTAGATAGTAGTGCATGTACCTTGTCAACCTATTGTAACAATCTTAATTTTTATTTTTTGATCAATTTCACGAAGGGAAACCACACTTACATCCTACAATCCACAAGGGCATTTTTGGGGTGGGATGTTCTTAAAAGTTTCAATTTTTCTTTGAAACAACATATGGATGTCTCAAAGAGGGGCATAATATAACATTGAAAAGATTACCTATACATACCAACATCACTTTTCATCGTTAAGTCTTTAGAAATTAATTAAATAATTTTATTATTTAATCAAGATAACCTCCTTTCTACACTCACAATTCAAAATTCAAATTTCCCCATTGCACGATAATTAAATAATTTTGATTATTTAATTAATTTATCCTTGCATACTAGTTAAATTATTCGTCTTATTTAGTCAATTTATTTTTTCAACTTCATTATAATTAAATAGTTATTTCAACGAGTTCATTAGCTTGCTTCATCTTCTATAATCAAATAAATTGTTTCAATTTATTTAACTATTCATTCTCTAAATATACGTCTTCTAATATAATAAATAAATTATTATTTAATTATTTTTTCTAATTAATTTATCATACACATGATTTTTTTTTAATTATTTAATTATATTAATATCTCCACCTCACCACTTAATTGTGACTCACTTTGAGTCTTTTAATCAATCAATTTAGTTCACTGAAATCATTCAATTATTTAGCTTCTCAATCTTCTCAATCAATTCCTGTCATATATTCTTGATTGTAGATCTTCAGATTCATCTTATGCATTCTTGATCATTGATTGATGTCAAAATAATCTATATAATTGACCCTCCTTCATCAGTTTCCTCAAACTATAATCTTTGAGTTTTCATGTGATCATACTTCAACTTGTGCTTATGAAAATCTAAGAGCAACATATCATTCATTCAAAGACAATTCAAAGGGTGTTGGAGACAAGAAAAGTGCTTGTGTGAAGGTTTTTTTATTGTTTGATTCTTTGATTCATGGATTTATTTATTCATGTTGTATTTATAGATTAGAACTTCATGTGAGTTTGAGGGTTTTGTGTTGAATCTATTGTTATCAAACCCATTTTGTTTTTGGTCCATGGACACTAATACAATTTTGAATATGCACATTAGTGAGAAACTTAGAGGAATGAATGGAAGGGATATTTGGTCTCGTAGAGAGGTAAGGGGACAAGTGAAGATATATGGGTTTTTGAAGATGAAATGAGTCATTTTTTGTTCCCAAAGCACCCTCCCTCACTTCTTTAATTTTGAGCACTTCACTCAAAATTATATTGCCTAAGGTGTTAGGTGTAGGAACATCTCTAGGATCGAACACTCTTGCATCACCCAAAAGTATTTGTTTCCTGTTTGTTTACTTTTATAGGTGGTTTTGGGGTTTCAAATTTATTTTATTTTCACTACAAGGTTGAAATCACATCGTAAGGTTCATTAAAATTACTATCATAATTCATAGGTACAATGCTATAAATAGTTTGATTATTGTGCAATATCATATAATGCTTATAGAGCCACCATATTATATACTTAACACCATAATGAGACTCTTGGTATTTCCATATGTCTGTATTATAATTGGTTTCCTTGTTATAAAATGCAATACGTTTGAAGACTTTATATCAATATTTAAAATAGACGTCAAAATTTTTGTGTCTTGGTTAGCATATCTCACTATACTAAGCATTCCTAATATACTTGACAATCCATCGCAAATAGAAAGATGAAGATTGGGGAGATAAAATAGATAGAAGATCTAAATTCAAAATATTATTAACTTGGCCTATATTTTAATGGCATATAATACTAATATAAACACTCTTGTTCTTGAATTTTTGCATATTTGGGTTAATTTTATAACATTATATATGAAATATGAACGGTTATACCATTCTCTTCTATATTTTTCCTGGAAAATTTTATATTAGTATTGTAGTTTTGAATTGGGTTTTGTTGTTTTTTTGTTTGGGTTGCTTGAATATACTCTCTTTTAGAGGCATAGTATTTTCTTAATCCATGATATTGATTATAAGTGCTTCTAAATTTACCTATATAAAAAATTTAGCATCAACATTTTATATTATATTCTATGGTCCAATAATAAAGTATATTTAATCATACCTTCTTTTCATAACTACATTAATTAAACAATAAGAAAGCATGAATATGTTTATCAATCATTTATATAAATTAATAATTTAACTCAATTGATTAATTATTTTTATTTATCTAACCATATTAAAATTCATTGTCAAGATCATGAATGATATATTTAGTTGACGACAAACATATCTCAGAGCATGCTCAAGAGCATATGCTTCAAATGGGAGATATAATCAATCAAAGTAGCTCAACATAACACAAAAATTTTGGTTGAAATAATATCAACAAAGACAATTCATTGAGCACCATGTGTGGGTGATGTTACATCTAGCAAGAAATAATGTGCCTTTGGAGTCGCACCATTCACCTAAGCTAAAATAAGGAAACCCATTTAATTGCAATAAATAATAATAAGGCCAATGTGTGCATGTTGAGATTAGACAAATAACTACATTGCTTAAAAACAAATTATAATGGAACATTTAGACAAATATTATATTATATTATATTCATAAAATAGTAATGCTTTGTAAAGAATATAATAAATGTGGCATATGTTACAACTAAACAAAAAGAGAAGACAAAATACAATAACACTACTTGAAAAGACATGATAAATAGAGTGTTAAAATAAATATTATAATGTATTGATGACTTCTATGGAATATATCTAAGTATTGAGGTGGTTGAGTGAGCGATGTCTATCTAGCTGACAAAATTGACCCGATTGGACAATTTTATGCTACTAATTAATTAAATTAAAAGCGCAAATTGATTGTATTGAGATTTTAAATTTTATTAATAAATCATAGAAATTGATTGATTATGTCCGCTATATATCCATTTGGGGTTGAGTGGGGTAGGTTACACTAGACTATTATGTGCATATTGAAAGAGAGAAAAATATTGCAATTCATTGGAGAAAGTGTTTCAACTTTTTTATAACATTATTAAAAATTATTTATGGTGTAGATTATTTTATAAATTATGTAGTGCAACTATTTTCTATCTTTATTATATAACATATTATGAGATTATTTCATCATTTTAAAAAAGTAGATGAAAAAAGTGTATAATTTCATATATCACTTCACATGCATATTCATGGTCTAAAGGGGTCCTTTAGAATTATTTACTTTTCACGCATTTATATTATTGAGTGGCTCTCAACTCTAAATTTTTAATTATTTGTAGGACTTGTATTTAAACTTGTCATTCAAATATTTTATTTTTGATAAAAAGAGTAAGCATCACTAAGAGATTAATCACACACAAAAATAGCTTTCAATGTCTTTGTTTTTATCAATTAACTTGTTACATGAGATAATGAGTTTTGATTATAGTTGAGGAGGTCTAGAGAATTTATCATTTTCAATACAAGACTCGACAATATTTCTTAACACCATGAAGTCTTTTAATTCTTCGGCGAGGCACAGTGTTTGTGGGTTGCGTGGTTGTTGGGGTCTCAGAGTTCCTGAGTTTGAGGGTTGGGGTTTTTTTCTTCGGCCTATTTGGGTCTTGTTCGTTGAATACCCTATGTGTGGGTAAGCATTTGGCTGGGAACTACTGCCTTCTCTGGTGTTTCTCTCCCTGCTATTGGGACTTTTTGGATGTGATGGGGGAGCGGTGTTCCTCTTGGGGGATGACCCAAGTGTTGCTGCACTTTTCTCTTGGTGTTCATCCTGTGAAGTTTCCGAGGTGCATCTGGAGCTCTGACGTGTTTTTCGGTGCCCTATGCAGGTTGGTTTTAGTTGAGGTTATTGCACTTTGGTGGTTGGGTGTCTTTCTTCTACAATTTGCCCTTTTTTTGAGTTGGTTTAATGAAGACACTCCAGAGTTCTGGATGTGGTTGTTAGCTCTGCACCTTGAAGAGTTGTTTTGTTTGACGTGGGTGTGATGGGAAGGGCTTTCTCTTCTATCTCTTTTTTTTATTTTGTGGGTATGTCCTTTCTGCTTGGTATGGACAGTGTGCTTTCTTTCTCTTTTGGGTAGGTGAATGTTGGTAGTTTTCAAGGGCTCGCCTTGGGTGGTTATTTTTGGTTGAAGTTTGCAGCCGGTTTGGTAGCTTTCCCCAACCCCGTGGATTTGGATTGTGGGTGGTTAGTCTGGAGGTGGGCTTGGTACTGTCTGTTTGTTTCTTCTTTCACGGCTCTTATTGTGCAATATCATATAATGCTTATAGAGCCTCCATATTATATACTTAATACCATAATGAGACTCTTGGTATTTCCATATGTCCATATTATAATTGGTTTCCTTGTTATAAAATGCAATACATTTGAAGACTTTATATCAATATTTAAAAGAGACGTCAAAACTTTTGTGTCTTGGTTAGCATATCTCACTATACTAAGCATTCCTAATATACTTGACAATCCATCGCAGATAGAAAGATGAAGATTGGGGAGATAAAATAGATAGAAGATCTAAATTCAAAATATTATTAACTTGGCCTATATTTTAATGGCATATAATACTACAATAAACACTCTTGTTCTTGAATTTTTGCATATTTGGGTTAATTTTATAACATTATATATGAAATATGAACGGTTATACCATTCTCTTCTATATTTTTCCTAGAAAATTTTATATTAGTAGTGTAGTTTTGAATTGGGTTTTGTTGGTTTTGTGTTTGGGTTGCTTGAATATACTCTCTTTTAGAGGCATAGTATTTTTTTAATCCATGATATTGATTATAAGTGCTTCTAAATTTACCTATATAAAAAATTTAGCATCAACATTTTATATTATATTCTATGGTCCAATAATAAAGTATATTTAATCATACCTTCTTTTCATAACTACATTAATTAAACAATAAGAAAGCATGAATATGTTTATCAATCATTTATATAAATTAATAATTTAACTCAATTGATTAATTATTTTTATTTATCTAACCATATTAAAATTCATTGTCAAGATCATGAATGATATATTTAGTTGACGACAAACATATCTCAGAGCATGCTCAAGAGCATATGCTTCAAATGGGAGATATAATCAATCAAAGTAGCTCAACATAACACAAAAATTTTGGTTGAAATAATATCAACAAAGACAATTCATTGAGCACCATGTGTGGGTGATGTTACATCTAGCAAGAAATAATGTGCCTTTGGAGTCGCACCATTCACCTAAGCTAAAATAAGGAAACCCATTTAATTGCAATAAATAATAATAAGGCCAATGTGTGCATGTTGAGATTAGACAAATAACTACATTGCTTAAAAACAAATTATAATGGAACATTTAGACAAATATTATATTATATTATATTCATAAAATAGTAATGCTTTGTAAAGAATATAATAAATGTGGCATATGTTACAACTAAACAAAAAGAGAAGACAAAATACAATAACACTACTTGAAAAGACATGATAAATAGAGTGTTAAAATAAATATTATAATGTATTGATGACTTCTATGGAATATATCTAAGTATTGAGGTGGTTGAGTGAGCGATGTCTATCTAGCTGACAAAATTGACCCGATTGGACAATTTTATGCTACTAATTAATTAAATTAAAAGCGCAAATTGATTGTATTGAGATTTTAAATTTTATTAATAAATCATAGAAATTGATTGATTATGTCCGCTATATATCCATTTGGGGTTGAGTGGGGTAGGTTACACTAGACTATTATGTGCATATTGAAAGAGAGAAAAATATTGCAATTCATTGGAGAAAGTGTTTCAACTTTTTTATAACATTATTAAAAATTATTTATGGTGTAGATTATTTTATAAATTATGTAGTGCAACTATTTTCTATCTTTATTATATAACATATTATGAGATTATTTCATCATTTTAAAAAAGTAGATGAAAAAAGTGTATAATTTCATATATCACTTCACATGCATATTCATGGTCTAAAGGGGTCCTTTAGAATTATTTACTTTTCACGCATTTATATTATTGAGTGGCTCTCAATTCTAAATTTTTAATTATTTGTAGGACTTGTATTTAAACTTGTCATTCAAAGATTTTATTTTTGATAAAAAGAGTAAGCATCACTAAGAGATTAATCACACACAAAAATAGCTTTCAATGTCTTTGTTTTTATCAATTAACTTGTTACACGAGATAATGAGTTTTGATTATAGTTGAGGAGGTCTAGAGAATTTATCATTTTCAATACAAGACTCGACAATATTTCTTAACAACACAAAGTCTTTTAATTCTTCCGTGAGGCATAGTGTTTGTGGGTTGCGTGGTTGTTGGGGTCTCAGAGTTCCTGAGTTTGAGGGTTGGGGTTTTTTTGTTTGGCCTATTTGGGTCTTGTTTGTTGAATACTCTATGTGTGGGTAAGGGTTTGGCTGGGAGCTACTGCCCTCTCTAGTGTTTCTCTCCCTGCTATTGGGACTTGTTGGATGTGATGGGGGAGTTGTGTTCCTCTTGGGGGATGACCCAAGTGTTGCTGCACTTTTCTCTTGGTGTTTATCCTGTGAAGTTTCTGAGGTGCATCTGGAGCTCTGACGTGTTTTTCGGTGCCCTGTGCAAGTTGGTTTTAGTTGAGGTTATTGCACTTTGGTGGTTGGGTGTCTTTCTTCTGTAGGTTGCCCTTTTTTTGAGTTGGTTTACTTAAGACACTCCAGAGTTCTGGATGTGGTTGTTAGCTCTGCACCTTGAAGAGTTGTTTTGTTTGACGTGGGTGTGATGGGAAGGGATTTCTCTTCCATCTCTTTTTTTCATTTTGTGGGTATGTCCTTTCTGCTTGGTATGGACATTGTGTTTTCTTTCTCTTTTGGGTAGGTGAATGCTGGCAGTTTTCAAGGGCTCGCCTTGGGTGGTTATTTTTGGTTGAAGTTTGCAGCCGATTTGGGAGCTTTCCCCAACCCCGTGGATTTGGATTGTGGGTGGTTAGTCTAGAGGTGGGCTTGGTACTGTCTGTTTGTTTCTTCTTTCACGGCTCCTATGGAGGTGGAGTTGTCTCCTATTTAGGGGGAGGTTTTCGTGACTTTGGAGGTGGACGAGTTCTGGTCTTTCTTCTGCAGTAGGTGGTTTAACAGTTTTTGCCTGGTGTTGTTGATCTCCCTCCTCACTGCTCCTATTGAGGTGGGTCCCTTTACTATTGAGGTGGAAAGGGTTGTTGCAGTCGATGGGCGGATCTGTAGTCAGGGTGCTTCTTTTATTCACAGGAAGATCTTCGATAACCTTGCTTTTCCAAGGGAGTTTAGAAAGTTTCAACTAATAGTTTGTTGGTTGAGCTTTGGTGGTGGTCTTTCATGACCTTATTGTTCTTTTAAGTTTCTGTGTTGTGCACTCTGGATACGATTAATTTGTTGTTAATGTGTATCTAGTGTGTTGTTGTACCACGGGCCAACACCCTCTTGTTGTTGCTTAATTCAAAAATAATTTGTAGTTAAGTGACCAATTGTGGCCTGATAATGTGTTGTTAATATCTGATATATTTGGGGTTGTGGGTGTGTAATGGTCAACACCCTTGCTATGTTGTTGAACTTAACAAAAAATAATTTATAAGTATCAAAATCTCAATTTGTTAGAGGTCAAAACCATGAGCTTGATGTCAACCCACATAAGAGGTTAAAGGTTGCCAAAAAGAATATAAAAACTATAAACATGGCCTCATCCTCTATAAAATAAAATTTGAAACCAAATTCAAATTTCATCTCCTCCATTCATTCCTTCTAATTTTATAGGATTTTAAAATAAAATAAAAAAACACTATATATTAATAATCCAAATCACCCTCTTCGATTTTTAAGATTTTTTTTTTTAATACAATTTATTATAACCGTGATCCTATTAATTAAACTACACTACTTATTATATTCATAAATAGTGTATAAACATACAATTAGGAATGAAATTGGGTGGCACGCATTGAAAACTAACATAATCATAAGTTGACGGAAGCATACATTTTACCTACTATGCAAGTGACAAACTAATATTCTCGCGTTTTAACGGCAATCAAGGTCACATTTCACGTCTCTTGACGTAGAGTAGTGGAGTATGAGCGCGAAATCCATGTGGGGAACTTTGATATATTTTTAAGCTTAAGTGCTTTGTGGGACATACCAAATAATGTTTCTATAATACACATCAAAAACTATATTGTGTATTATTTGGGTTTAGATAAAGTATGTATTTATGGATCTTTAAGATTATCTCGTGTTTATGGGTTATTTATACCTAAAGTTTTTAGTATGGGTATATTTTTGAAGAATTAATCAATTTTAAAAGGGGTAAAATGAGTATCGATAAATAGATATTTTAGAGTCTAGAGTTTTGAAATTGATAAAATATTTTGTTTTATAAAGATGGAGAGAGACTTTTTGATGTAAATAGTTAGTGAAGGATGTTATGAAATGATTTGTTTATATGTAGAAAACCAAATAAATTGTAATTGTGGAAGCGATTCACATTAACGAACAATTTTTGTTTGTTATTGTGAATCACTTTCATAATTGCATAAGTGATATGCTATTATAGAAATGATTCTATAGTTGGAAATGTGAACCTTTTTTTAATTGAACAACGTTAAATATAAATGTATGTACAAATAGTGTTCTAAAAGGAGCATCAAATAAGAATAATGTTAATATCAATCAATCTAAAGGACGACCAACAATAGACATTGAGAGTCAAATACATACCACTAAAACGGAAGCCCAACCAAGGATAAATCAACCATACCATAACAAAATCATTGGCTTCAACTTTAATCTAGATCTGACCTCTATAAATTCGTGGATGCTCTCCCTCTAGTCACCTTAAGCATCTATATTTATTTATTCATAAAATCTAGTTGGTTTGGTCATAGGTACACATGGTAGAAATAATATCTCTCTTGTGTCAAATCTTGTAAGGATATGAAGTCAACATTTTTTTTCTAGAATATAGGATTGACATATAGTAAACCTTGGATGATATGTAGATGTGAATGCTCTAAAGACAATTCATTGAATAATGGAGCTTTTCTCTTTGTGCTAGACATGCTTCTCAAATTTTTCTAGATGTTATGAATTAATTAGATTGTTGTTAAATACAACACCATAACACAATTCAAATATTTGCCCTTTCAAGTTTTCTCACAAAGGCGAAGTGGAGGAAAAACTCTAAGCCCAATATTTAAACTTGAAATTCAAGAGTTGTGCGGTCATTTGAGTAACTACATATCTAACCTTGGGGAAGAAATAGATAAAACTAAGGAATGTCTACAAATGGGATTAAGTTAGTTTTTATTTTCCATGTAAAATGTTTGTTATATTTTATTTTTATTTTATTTTAGGTCACATTGCACCTAGTTATTATTTTTACTTAGGACATCTATTTTTTGTGCATTTTGTATAATTGTGACAAGTGTCATAATATTATGTTGTTCTATGTCTTACCCTTGCCTATATAAACAAGGGTTCTTTTTGATGAACTATAACTGATTGACTGTTTTAAGATGATAAGTTGATGATCACCGAGCTGCAAAAGTGAATGCAAGACATTAAATCAGTTAATGTATTTTATTGTCATTGATGTCAACTTGGTATGGTTTGATTGTTCATACACATATTGTCATAACCTTGAAGATCTGAAGAGACAAAGTTTATGTGGTCGGTAAAACATAAAAGGTTTGTATACACCGAGTGATAGTGAATACCGAGTAGTTCACAGTGTATACCGAGCACAGCAGTAACCGAGCAAGTGTTATCGAGCAAGAGTTAATGACCGAGTATAACTGAAGTTGATGACCGAGCATAACTAGAGTTAAAGAACAACAAAATTGCTTAGTTGGCAGAGCTACAATTTAGGGATTAACTGATTGATTGTTTTATTATCAACGATCAGTTAAGCTAAAGAAAGGAAGGAGATTAAAAGTGTGTTTTATTCACAGTTATCAAGGAGAGATTTATGGAATAAAAATAAAGGAGAGCTTTACAGGATAAAGCAAATCAATTATGGCGAGTTTTATGGATCAAGGAGATATCTATGACAAAAACAAGGAGATTGAGCGGCTAATCATGTCTATATAAACAGACAAGGAATTCATTATCAAAGTGAGGAATGCTGAGTATATTCTGTGAGTATATTTTGTGTGAAGATAGACCTCTTCATGCAGATCTGATCATACAGGTTGAAGAACAGAGCCATGAAATTCTGCAGACACCGAGCAACAGAGGACAGAGCATTCACTGAGAAGAATAAAGAAAGAAAGCAAAGGAATTGAAATATATATTGATCAGAGAGGTATTATTGGACTAATAATAGATCTGAATAATTGCAAATCAAAGTTGTATTTTGAACAGATCATTTATTGTATTAGTTTAACCATTGATTCATAAAATCTCTTAACCGAGTGGGATTTAACAGTCCTTATTGTATTGAGATACTCAAGAGTATCAAAAGGTTTTCTTGTTGACAACATAGTGAG
>MU224540.1:8109154-8125330 GCA_018584345.1 Thuja plicata | reverse complement strand
GATTCACCCCCCCCCCCCCCTCTCAGTTATTCTAACAATTGGTATCAGAGCTTTAGTGCTTGGAAGAAAATTTTAAAGGGACTTAAGATAAAGATCACAAGATGAGTAAAAGGGATGTGCCTAAGTTGAACAAGGACAACTTTGCATCATGGCAAAGCAGGATAATACTTCATCTATTTGGTATTGGAAATGATGTTACACAACACTTGGATACTGAATATGTTGCATCTACTGGACCTCTGACTATTGATCAATTGAGAGAGAAACATGAACACAATTCTATGATGATAGAACTTTCTTCTTCACTAATCAATGTTGAATTTGAAGATGTGAAATCATGCACCTTTGCAAAGCAAATGTGGGACAAACTCAAGCTAGTACATGGAGGAGATGCCAATGTGCTGAGAGCTAAAGCTGAAAGCCTGTGATGAAAGTTTGATGACCTGAGAATGAAAGATGGAGAGAACATCACTCAATACAGTGATGTAATCAAAGAAGTTGTTAATGTTATCCATGGAGTAGGAGTACTTGATGAAGAAACAGTTGTAAGTAAAAATTTGAGAACCTTACTACCTGTTTATGCTATTAGAGTATCTGCAATTCAAGAAATGAGAGCAGTAGCTAGTAACAATGCTACTCTTGATAGTTTGATTGGCAGACTTATTTCATTTGAGATGGAAAACTATGACAGTAGTGTCTTACCTGCTATTGAGTTTGCATTCAAGTCTTCTCTAAAAATAAGAAAATCTAGTAACAAACACACTATGAGAAATGAGTGACAATGATAGTGATGAGCAAGAACTTGATGATCTTGAAGCACTAATGGCTAGGGGATTACATAGAGGTAAAGGAAGATATGAAGGTAAATTATCATTGGTCTATTTTAATTGCAAAGAAATTGGACATTTTGCTGCTAGATGCCCTAACAAGAGAAAGGATAAAAGAGAGAATGACAAATCCTATGAAAAGAAGTATGACAGAAGTGATGACCGAGACTACAGAAGCAACCGACACTCTGACAGAAGAGATAACCAAGATTACAAGGACAAAGGAAAGAAGGTTTGTAACCTGATTGAGAACAAAGCTAAAAATTTTGATATTGATTCTGATGAAGATATTGAGGTAGTATGTGTTGCTATGAAGGATGATTTAGATGAAGAAGAAAGGTATGTTGAAACAACACTCATATCTAAACTTAGAAAAAATGATGTCTAGATTATTGATAATGGTTGTACTCATCACATGACTGGAGATAAAGAAAATTTTGAAACTTTTGAATATTATAATGGTGGATCAGTTAGGATGGGTAATGACTCACCTTGCCCAGTTGAAGGAAAAGGTACCATCATGTTGAATAATCTGATCAGATGTGAAAATGCATATTGGGTGAAAGGACTTAATTATAATCTATTGAGTGTCTCACAGCTGAACAACACATGACACCGAGTTTCATTTGAGAACAAAAAGGCAATAATCTATAATGGAATAGGAAAGTTGATAGGTACTGGTGAACAAACAAAAGGTAATCTATTCTATCTTGATAATGTTGAGACCACTTGTTTATTGGCTATAAATGAAGACATTTGGTTGTGGCATAAAAGGTTATGTCATGTAAATTCTGACAACATGGTTAAGATAAGTAAGAAAATAAAAGTGACAGGCTTACCGAGTATTTCAAAGCCCGACCATGTTATGTGCAAGAATTATCAAATAGGAAAAATGACAAAGTCTAGTTTCAAGAGAAAAAGCTACTCATCTAATGCTATTCTGGAGTTAGTCCATATTGACTTATGTGGACCAATGAGAACAAAGAGATATTATGGTGATAGATACTTTATTCTATTTTTTATGACTATTCTAGGATGATGACTGTCATGTTCTTAAAAGAGAAATCTAAAGCATTTAAGATGTTCAAATGGTATAAAGATAAATTTGAAAAAAAAAAGTGGAAAAAAAACTAAAATGTTTAAGATCAGATAGAGGAGGAGAATTTATTTCTAATGAATTCACTAACTATTGTAATGAGCATGGGATTACAAGATAGGTTTCTGCACCAAGAACACCACAGCAAAATGGGATTGCTGAAAGGAGGAATAGATCAATTGTTGATTATGTCAGAATACTGATGATTGAAAAAGGCATCACACAAACAGTCTAGAGAGAAGTTGTAAGTATTGTTGTCTATACACTGAACCAAGTTCAATTGAAGAAAGACACAAATAAGACACATTATGAGCTATGGTATGGATACACACCAAATGTGAGTTACTTTAGAATTTTTTGCAGTCAATGTTATATACTGAAATATGATAGAAATGGGAAACTTGAATCTAAAAGTGATGAAGGAATATTTCTAGGATATTCTACTAAAAGCAAAGCTTATAAATGTCTGAACAAATCTTCTAACAAAATCATTGAGAGTGCAAATGTTAAAGTGGATGAATTTGCTGAGAAAAATGATGAGGAAAGCAGAAAGGAATCTGAAGATTACAATAGATTTGTCTGCATTGAAGAACATGACACCTTGACTGAGTGACAGAATAATGCAACCGAGCAACAGGTTGCACACACCGAGAATCAGGAAAATGCTCACAATGTTGAACCGAGTGATAAAGATCAAAATGAAGAATAGAGATCTGAACCTATGCTTTCTAAATATGTTAGAAGACACCATCAAAGAGACCAGATCATTGGGGACAAAAGAGTAGGAATAAGAACAAGAAGTAAGTCACTTAACAATTGATGTTTGATTTGTGATTTTGAGCCTAAATCTGTTAATGCTGCACTTGAGAATCAAGAACAAGTTAATGCAATGAATGAAGAGATTGAATAGATTAAGAAGAATAAAACATGGACATTAGTACCTAGACCAAGTGACAAAAATGTCATTGGAACCAAATGGATTTTCAGAAAAAACCTTAATGAGAATGGAGAAGTCACAAGGAACAAAGCAAGACTGGTATGCAAAGGGTATGCACAAGAAGAAGGTATTGACTATGGAGAAACCTTTTTCACCCATTTCTAGACTAGGAGTAAGAATTCTACTTGATTATGCTTCTTTTAAAGGATTCAAATTATACCAAATGGATGTTAAATCTGCATTTCTGAATGGAATACTAGAAGAGGAGGTATACATTGAACAACCTGAAGGGTTTTTTGATCCTAACAAGAGGAACATGGTTTGTAAACTACACAAAGCCTTGTATGGATTGAAACAAGCACCGAGAGCATGGTATGAAAGACTTCACTCTTATCTCATTAGTATTGGATTTGTTAGTACAAGTGACAATAGTAATTTGTATTTGAAAGGAGATACTGATAATAATATTTTGATTGTTGAGATATTTGTTGATGATATCATATTTGGAGGTAATGATATGCTATGCAAGTCATTTGTTGATGAAATGAGCAAAGAATTTGAAATGTCAATATTTGGAGAGATCAAATTTTTTCTTGGTCTACAGATTCTACAACAGGAGAAGGCATCTACATCACACAATCAAAATACATCAAAGAAGTTCTTAAGATATTCAAGATGGAGGACTCCAAACCAGTTGGGACACCTATGGCAACTGGATGCAAATTGACAAAGGAAGATAAGACAACCAAGGTAAATCAGACCTGATACAGATCTATGATTGGTAAACTAATGTATGTTGTACACACTAGACCTAATATAGCACATGCAGTTGGTATAGTTGCAAGATTATCTACTAACCCAATCACACATGATTGTTGTCAAAATAATTTTGAGATATCTAAAGAATACTGAAGACTATGGTTTGTGGTACAATAAAGAAGGCAAATTTGAGCTACAAGTTTATACTGATGTTGATTGGGCTGGAAACATAGATGATAGAAAAAACACTACAGGAGGAGCATTCTTTATGGGTAACAGACTTGTCACATGGATAAGTAAAAAGCAAGGATGCATATCTCAATCAACTGCAGAAACAAAATATGTAGTTGGGTGATCCCACAAAACTGTGTCCCACTTTTTGGCCAACTTTGACACTGAAATGAACATTCTAAAAAAAAACTTCGCTTTCGGACATCTATTGTCATAAAACCATTAAGAATTTGAAGATGATGAAAAATAGTGACTTTTAGAATTTTGTTTCTAGTTTATGAATATATATTTTTTTTAAAAATTGGAGGAATTTATTTGAATCCATTTTTCCTTCTCCTTCAAAAATTATTTTTGTTAAAAATCAGGATTTTTCAGGAGTGACACTCACTTTGATCAACATAACTTTTTTTATAAAACTGATAAGAATGTAATTATTTTGAATTTAGGTTTGTAACACAAATATCTAGAGAATCCATTTGGTTCCATTCAATTTGGTTGAATATTTAATAGTTTATTGAGTTATGAAGTGACATTAATTATAATTTGGACATAGGTTCACTTTGATCGCTCTAACTCTATCTCTATATATCAAAATTAATTTATTATTTTTTCGATAGAAAGGTAACATAAATACCTATTTCCTAGATATTTTTCATAATTTTTTCCCCTAATTTACTATTTTTCCAGAAGCATTGAACAGAGAAGTCGCTAAATGGTCAGACAACCTCTGTTTAGTAAAACTTAAAAAGAAAAGTCTTAATAAACTCAATATATATATAAATCATAACCATTTGAAAGCTTTCTCAGAGTAATATCATCCTGTATTTGGGTTTTTCAAATGAATTTATTTGATCCCACCAAAATTTAATGTCAAAGTGATTTTTTTTCAGTATTTTGATGGGTTCAAAGGAGACTCGATTGTAGGTGTGAGTGAGGAGTAGAGGGATTATAACAAAGGGATTTTGATCCAGGAGGCTTTTATCTAGCCATTTTGAATTTACTCCTTCAAATGGGACCTCTCAAAGTTTAAATCATCATATTTTCTTAAAAATGTGCAATTTCAGCAAAAATTAGGATGTTCAAAAAAGTGGGACACACTATTGTGGGACCACCCAGTTGCTGCTGCAAATTGCTCTAACATTGCATGGATCAAGCAATTACTAAAATGTGTGAATGAGGAAATTCTTGACCCAATAATTATCTATTGTGATAATACAAGTTTTATAAACATTTCAAAAAACCCTGTGATGCATGCTAAGACAAATCACATATCTATTAAGTATCATTACTTGACAGAACAAGTATAAGAGAAACATGTAAAATTGGAATATGTACAATCCAAAGAACAACTAGAAAACATATTCACAAAACCATTGCCAAAAGATACATTTGAATACCTAAGGAATAGACTAGGGGTTCGTCCCTTGTCTACTTGTCACTAAGCTAACTTGGAGGTTGCATTAGCCTACACATTATCAGAAGATTAATCATGTTGATGCAAGTTGAGATATGGACTGCAATGACCTATCAGTACACTGAAGGCACTTATCTGAACCACATACTAGAGATATTTTTGACTACTACAGAGCTGTATATTCTTATTTGGCATTTATGTCAAAGGGAGAGAAATATTCAATGAAATATCCATCAGGAAGAAGAGATTCTACAACACAAAGGGAGAGAATATCTAAAGGTTACTGTCAATGAAATAACCATCCATCAAAGGGAGAGAATTGGAGAGATTTAACACTACAAATCTATCCAAAAAAGGAGAAGAGATTCTACAAGAAAGGGAGAGATAGAATTAGAAGATAGAATTGCTACACCTATCCATTGAAGGGAATGAAGAAAGGGAGACCACACAACATAATCAAATCTACAGGGAGAGTTGTATGGAAAAAAAAATTTGTAGTGATTAAACATATTAAATCTGAGCTAGAAGAGCTCACCGAGATTCAGATATTGAATTGGTTATAGAACAATAAGTTTGGTATATTATGACAAGTTTTATACAACATATTTCATATTGTGTTGTCATTGATGCCAAAGGGAGAGATTGATGAACTATAACTGATTGAATGTTTGAAGATGATAAGTGTATGATCACCGAGTTGCAAAAGTGTATGCAATACATTAAATCAATTAATGTATTGTATTGTCATTGATGTCAACTTGATATGGATTGATTGTTCATACACATATTTGCATATCCTTGAAGATCTGAAGAGAAAAATTTTATGTGGTCAATAAAACATAAAAGGTCTATATACACCGAGTGACAATGTACACCGAGCAGTTCACAATGTATACCGAGCACAGCAATAACCAAGCAAGTGTTACCAAGCAAGATTTAATAACTGAGCATAATTGAAGTTGATGACCAAGTATAAGTGGAGTTAAATAAAGACAAAATTGCTTAGCTAACAAAGCTACAATTTAGGGATTGACTGATTGATTGTTTTATTATTAATGATCAGTTAAGCTAAAGAAAGGAAGGAGATTAAAAGCATGTTTTATTCACAGTTATCAAGGAGAGATTTGTGGAATAAAACTAAAGGAGAGATTTATGGGATAAAATAAATCATGGCGAGTTTTATGGATCAAGGAGAAATCTACGACAAAAACAAGGAGATTGAGCGAATAATCATGTCTACATAAAGAGACAAGGAATTCATTATCAAAGTGAGGAATTCTGAGTGTATTTTTTTGTGAAGATAGAACTCTTCATGCAGATCTGATCATACAGGTTGAAGAACAAAGCCAAGGAATTCTGCAGACACTAAGCAACAGAGGACAGAGCATTCACCAAGCAGAATGAAAGAAATCAAAGGAACTGAAGTATATATTGATTACAGAGGTATTATTGGACTAACAATAGATCTGAATAATTGCAAATCAAAGTTGTATTTTGAACATATCATTTATTGTATCAGTTTAACCATTGATTTAGAAAATCTCTTAACCGAGTGGGATTAAATAGCCCTTATTGTGTTGAGATAGTCAAGAGTATCAAAAGGTTTTCTTGTTGACATCATAGTGAGTGCTAGGTCAAAAGACAAACTGTTGGTTTTAAATCCTCTAACAAGGTCGCACTTAACAATGTGTATTGTAACCTTTAACGAGGTTGTCTCTTCACTGAGATCACTTTAGAGGAGTGAAAATATTTCGGGTTACCGGTCCCAGGTGGTTTTTCCCATATTGGGTTTCCACGTTAAAATCAATGTGTCAAATGTGTATATATTTCATTGCATTGATATTTTGTTTTACACATTATTGAAAATGGATTGGTCGGTTAACACTAAGTTTATTTGCTACTACTGGGTAAAGTCTAGAAAAGATAAACAATATATCTTACCAAGCAGTTTATATTTGTTACGATTATTTAAGGCATACATCTTGATGAAATTGGGATTGTAAGATAACTGAAGGTGTTATATTTGAGAGATAATTTTTTGGTTGGATCTTTTGGAATAATTGTTAAGGCCACTGATTCACCCCCCCCCCCCCCCCCCCCCCCCCCCGCTCTTAGTTATTCTAACACTTTTGACAATATGTTGTTTTTAGATTAGATTGATGCAAACAAAATTCTCACATAATTGAATCCAAAAATGACAAATTATCAACATAATAGATTGTGAAAATCTAATGTCATTAAAGGGTCCTTTTGTACATTATTCATCTTGTGTGTGTGGTACCATTATTATCATATATCATTTTTCATTTATTCTCTCTTGTTTGGAGCATTCCTACTCATATGAGTCCTTTTGGTGACTTCAACAATGCATTGTATTAAAGATTTGAATTCTTAAACTCCTATTTTAGGGATATTTTACTAAAAAAAATAATAAATTATATTTAAGTCAAACATTTCCATGTGATTGAGTCTAAAAGGATAAAATCTATATGGATCAATAGTAAATTCAATGGGGCTTGTTGACAATCACTTTTAGAGTTTATTTTAGGTAACTAAGGATCCCATCATTTAGAATCTAAACAACCATATGGTATATACCAATTATAATATCTCTACACAAATGCAATGCTTTTTTAATAAAATAAGTATTCTTTTTAACATATTCCTATTTTTGTGTCACTCTACATTAATGAAAAGTTTGGGTGCTACTTTTTATGAAGGTCATACATCAAGTTAGCATCAAGATGGATAATACATATAAATGATGGTATATTTACATTTTCTATATGAGCAATCTATGTAAGTACAAATTTCATCATATCTTGACACTATGATGTTCATGCAATATTTTAGCAAAAAAATTGGGCACAACCCTTTGTTATATAAGGTTGAAGCCTCAATTTTTTTGAAAGTGAGGGATTATTAATGACTAGTAGGACACATCCCTCAATCCCACTACTTTTTATTGAAAATGCCACTAGACTACCAATAACTACTACCCTTCTTCAACTGTCGTCGCACTAGTGGCAGGTTGACAATCGTCACCAGTAGTATTTCTCCACCACTCATATCAATTGGTAGTGCCACAACAGAAACCTAAATATGATCATAAATTATAGTATCAATCAATTTATCCAACATATGTTTCCCCTTTCAATATTACTGAAATTACATTAAGTATTTAATCAACTAGTCTAATCATCTTCTTCATATAAATTAGATAAATTTTATTCATTAATTAAATTAAATAATCATCTTAATATTTTCCTCTATAGTATAATCTAAATTATATTAATTTAGCATTTATTTGATTAAGGTTATAGCTCATATCCCAATCTTCTAAAAATTAATAAAATTATTTATTTATTTCCTAAATTATCCCTCAAATCATTAGTGGGCTAAAAAACAATTAGTTAACTAGAAAATCACTCGCGCAACATTAAGAATCATTGTCGAAGTCACTATTGCACATGACTGAATGTTTGCATGAGGCTTCATAAGCTTCTCTCATAAAAACACCTTAAGTCTAAGATAAGGGGGCAAGGGTGTTGAATTAGTCTTAACAAGATCTTAAAATATTTCTATCATACACACTTATCAATTATATTTAACCAACTAACCATCAATGATAGATATCATAGTGACTACAAAACCACGTGGACACCCAATTTTTACATGGAAACCCCAATGTGGGAAAATCATGGTGAGAATCACACTCACTATATGAATAATAGGTTACAAATGTTTAGATCATAGGCTAGGGAGATCAGTTCTCTTGAAAAGGAATTGTAGGCTAGGGTGCAAAATCTTAGGGAAATATAAAAGGACTTTCAAATTTGAAACATCATATCCCTGGGTAATATATAGGTTTGTACAAGCTTCCACAAGGGCCAATATCTTCTAGTAGGCACGGGGATAAGATGAAATGAAAAGATGTACAATCTTCTAATAAACCACTACTAACTTTTTCAAACTCAGACACTCACATATTTTTTCTTCCAAATTAAAATCACACTAACTTTGTGTTAGTATTGAGGAACATTGAGAGGGGGGGTGAATCAATGTTCTGGAATTTTTAATCTTAGTAATGTGATTAAACCATAAACCAAATGTAATGAAAATAAAACAACTGAAACACAAAAAAAGCATCCAAAGAATCCAAACACCATGATTTTTGCATGGAAACCTAGTTAAGGGAAAACCCATGGTGGGGATGGTACCCACAAATGGTTACTCTACAACAGTAATAACACTGTTAAAGGTTTGAGTACAATAAGAGTGGAATGCACATGAATTCAAGATTATAACCTAGATCCCATTGCTTAATTACAAAAGAGGGCTACAACCCTTAGGAAAGAATACTTCTTTATGATAAATATTGGAATACAATCCAGAATAGTGAACTGGAAGTTGGCATCACATATGCCTATACACTTCCATGTAAGCACAACAAAATTCTACTTAATCTGCAATATCAAAATTTCTCATATCAAATTTTCATGTACAACATCCAACCATATCATGTCTAACCATCATTCTCATAAATCATCAAAAAAAGTCGATCTTATATACCCGATTGCAAAAATAATATCTCAACGAGTTGGCCTTAAGAACATAAAATATAGTGTGTGAAGTATTGGCCAAATCCATTAACAAATATTCATGCTAACCTCAATAAATTTCATAAATATCTACTCCCATGTCAGATCAATCAAAATAAACTAATAAACCAATCAATTAATCGATCTAATAGGATCGCTTAATGATCTAATGGCTGACTGTGACTATTCTTTAGTAAATATTGATTTCTGCCACTCAAAACTCCATAACTCAATCATATGACATCATCAACTCATGCAATCATGGAATAAGGTATTTTACACCCTATAGAATCTTGTCCTATCTTTGCAGCACAAAAATTGAAGTCAATTGTCTGTATCGATCCTTATACTATAGCCTATACATTGTCTTTGTTTTCCCAAACTTAGCCAATTTGGCAATCTCGCCTTCGGTAAGTACAAAATAGGACAAGTGACCATATGAATCATGTATGGGTTCTATCAATGACATCATATGAGCTTTATATTAGTTTATCTTTCCAAAAATCTCCCCCTTTTGCATTGATGACAACACTTAGTGAAAAATGACTAAGTGTCCAAATGAAATGCCAAACTCCAAAAAGATTGCTCTCCCTAACCAAAAACTTATGTTCCCCCTCATCTAAATTACTCATTTTTTACTCCTTGTCTCTCCCCCTTAGACATAAATGGAAAAGGTTGGAGTTACAACGAAATGTGACTACCAAAATCCTATATAACTCCACCTATGTACAATCATGCAAAAATACTTACAAAAGTTTGAATACATCTGAGAAATTATTCTTTAGAGTAGCAAAATCTATGTCCCAAATATTTGTCATGCTAACCATCACTTCAATTTGACCACATATGACATAATATTACTTCTCTGTAACAACAAGGTTTGATGCATCTAGTAAGGTGTATGTTGCTTCTGCTTCCTTAAACCCATTCATCAAAATATCAAGTTTAGGAACAATTAAGTTCATCAACTCACTTATTATTCCCTTAATTCTATCCCTTTCAGTTACAAGTGTTCTAATTTTTTCATTCAATGAAGTCACTTGAACTGCATGATCTAATGCTAAATTCTTCAAGGGATCATATGTATTTGTTGTCTCGGACAGCTTCACCTCACTCTCCCTTATAATCTTATCAATATCATAAACATACTTAGGGTATTCAATGCAATCTCTATATATTTTCCCTCCTTTGGCTAGAGAATCATTTACTCTTTGAATCACAAATCCCAATGATAATCTATCATTTGCATCCATGGAGATCAGTTTCTTGAACCTCTTCCCATTAAATTCACTATGAACCTTCGCCAGTGCTCATTTTTCAAATGACTCAAAATGATCATTCACTACATTCAATAATCCCTAAAGCTAACTTGATTGTGTGTCATTTTGATATGTTGTGTAGGTCGACATGATCTTACTTAATACTTTCAAATTCAAGTGCAAGCAATTTGTTGTCTTTCTTATGGGTCTTTAGAATTTTCTTTCTTGATTTGGCTTGGGCTACCGAAGAAAGTCCCATCAACTAAACTGGATTGAGAGTGTCCAACTAAATTAGACATTGTGTGATCTTCAAATATTCCCTGTCAGTGATATCATCTTCAATTAATAGATCTTTCATAGTATCTCTTGCCTCCAATTTGTGCTCAAATTTATCCATAAGAACTGTATCCTCAATTTCCTTATGACTCTCTTTGGAAATTTTACATGTCGTCTAATTATAATCAATTGATTTCTCTGCCTCATCCCTTTTATTTGCTTCAATATTTTAGATCTGGTTATATTTTGCACGATCTTCCTTCTCCTTGTCATCAAGAACATGGTCTTCTTCTGTCAAAGTCATCTGAATGTTAGTAAATCTTCCTATCATACCTTCTTCATCAACCATGGATTGAACTAAAAATCAATAGGTACTCTAGAAATAAAAACATCATGTTCTTCATTAGGCATCTGAAATGACACTACAACAATTCCATGTCATTAACTCCATTTTTGGCTCTGCATTTTTCTTCCACTCACTCTTTTAATGTATTTCTTCCCTATTTTTTTGAAATACAACGTCATTCATCGGGTCGACGTGAGTCATGGTGTTCTTTGCACTGAGCTGAAGATACTGGTGTGAGACTGGACACAGTGCAACACTTGTATTTACCCCAATATTGGTGGTTGCATTGGCACCCAAATGAATTCCACTTGGACGAGTAGGCACATAATTAGGCGCTATCTTAAAGTATCCATTTGTTGGCCCATCATATTTGATGGCAACGTCTATGCACCACCCAAAACCCCTATTTATTGTAATTATTAATTAATTAAAAATTAAAATTAATTAATTAAAAATTAAAATACAATGAATATGACATTTTTTAAGTAATTCATAATTACAGTAAATTAGCCATTTTGGGTGCTGCATAGACAATGGCCCCATGGGCTATCTTTAGCCTCGCGAACATTAAAACTAATTTCTTTCTTTCTTTCTCTTATGTCCTAGCCTAACAATTTATTGTTTATTTTGCACATGCTTTAAGTTGTTCTTAAAGTGTTTATTGCACCCTCATGAAGGTTAAGACATGAAAAATAGTGGTTGTGAGGTTGTGGGTAGTGATAAAAGTATTTTCGCGTCCTTGCAGGCCTAGATTTCAGTTAAGGAAAATGGTTGCGAGCTTTTGATGAAATGAATTGATAACCCATATTAATTAAGAAATGAATAACGCATCTTGGTAATGTGGAGAGACAAGAGAAATAGTACATTATGCCACCACATGAGATCCACAACCTCTTAACCAACAAATTATGCATGTGCATTTATAAATGGGTTAAGTTGTTGTGTCCTCGTAGGCCTAAATTGTAGTTAAGGAAAATGGTTACGAGCTTGTGATGAAATGAATTGATAACCTATATTAATTAATCAACAAATAACGTAGCTCGGTAACGTAGGGAGACAAGATAAACATTACATTGCACCACCATGTGGGACCCACAACCTCTTAACCAATGAATTATGCATGTGCATTTATAAATGGGTTAATTTGTCAGGTCCTCGCAAGCCTAAATTACAGTTAAGGAAAATGGTTGTGAGCTTGCAATGGAATGAATTGATAACCCATAGTAATTAATCAAGGAATAACGTAGCTCAATAACGTGGGGAGACAAGAGAAACATTACACCGCACCACCGCGTGGGACCCACAACTTCTTAACCAACAAATTATGCACGTGCATTTATAGTTGGGTTAAGTTGTCGCATCCTTGCATGCCTAAATTATAGTTAAGGAAAATGGTTGTGAGCTTGCAATGGAATGAATTGATAACCCAAGTGACATTTTATGTGGGTTACTCAAAACTATTTGACAATATATTTAAGAAAGAAGTGGTGGTAGGAAGAATCTGAGAAGAGACGTCATGATTGATGAAATGTTGTAGTTTTTTTTTTAATCTAAAAATCATTCCCTTTATAGGAAATTATTCCCATGGATCAAAAATGTCTACACAAGCATCAAAAGGACACCTGGCAAGACCAATTTTTGAGTTTAATAATTAATTTAAAAAACCAAAATGAAACTGTATTCTAAATTTTAAATTAAATATTAAACTCATAAATTTGTCTTGTCTGCTATCCTTTTGATGTCTGCGTAGCCATTTCCCTTACATCTCAACCCTTTTAGTGTCACATTTAACTTGATTTAACCAAGGGAAAAGTCCACAATGATAGGTCTTGTAGCTATTGGGATAGGTGCAAATCTTGGGATAGTTGTTACTTCTTTTTTGGCAGTTTGAAAGTGTGAGAAATAGCTTAAATACATGAAGGAAAAAATGTAGAATGAGTTATGTGTGTTGTCTAAATTTGGGTTTTTCATGATTGGAAGAGAGTGTTTCTTTGTTGGAGTGCTAAGGGTGGGGATTTCTGAGGCTATAGAGGGATTTTATTGTAACAAGAAGGGGCTAGACCAATCCATGTTGTAGGAGATATACAAGGACCATGGTGATGAACTAGTTAATAATACATTTTGTAATCGTAGAGATACTGAAATTTCCTTCGGTAATCATAGAGATACTGAAAGCTCTGGAATTTTCTAAAAAAAATTTCCACAACTTGCAAATGCCCCTGATCTCTCAGATTACCACTTGGGTTCCATTTGGTAGGATGGAAGAAAATAAACTTTTGGGTGTAGACACAAAAGATGAGAGTTTGCAATCATTTGTTTCTCCTTGTGTTGTATTTTCAAAGCCATCTACTGTGAGGGAAGATGGTGAGAATTTTGACTCCTGGCATTTTACACCTCAAAAACCACCCATGTGCAATAATGATGGCTCAGAAGCCTAGTTGGATCACAGGCCTCATGATAATAACCACTCCATGGCATCCTCTGGATTCACTCGAGGACAGAAACATAGGTAACAACCTTCATTTAGAGAATATCTTATATCATTAGCTAGTGGCAGCTGGTAACAAAATATAAAAGTGATACTTTGGTATGTAGCTTGTTTCATTCCTTGTGTCTATAAAATAAATATCAAGGCCTATCTTACAGGTTTTGAAAATTATTTGTACATGTACAAGTAGAATAGTTTATGTGGGTGTGTGCACCAAGTCGTGACCCAAAAAAGTGGACACATGTTTTAAAAAAATACAAATTTCACATAACCCGATCGGGTTATTGAAATTTTGAAATTGTATTAGGCTTGGTAACCAAGCCTAGACAATATTATTAAAAAATTATTATCTTTCTAATAACCCAATAAGGTTATTGATGTTTCTAATAACTCGATCGGGTTATTAGAAACATATTATATTTTCTAAAGCCCGCGGATTAGGCCATTTCTAACGCCTAAACCGTAGAGAAACAGAGTGGAGGAGGGAAAAACCACATCAGAACCGATTGTTCTTTGAAGAAAACAACATTTCTTCAACAAATTCTAGATTTTAAAGCAATGGCGCCCCGTAACAAAGGTAAGTTTAATTATTTTTATTGTTTTGTTGTTTTTTTTGCATTTGTAATCAAATTAGGTTATGTTATTGATTTTTTGTTTTCTTTTATTAATTTCATATCAGATTCATCAAACAATCCAAGAAGAGGAAAAAGAAATGAAAGACCACCCCCCGTAAACCCTCCTCAAAATTCTCCTCGTCCACCACCACACTAGTAGAATTGGCCCCTATTTTTGATGAACATTGGTTGAATTATCTACGCAGATTGGTTGAAGGACCCACATATTGCTTTATCGGTATTTTCATCATCAAAAGATCGACACATCCTTGTTAACATTGAAATTTATACACAAAATTGGTCAAAATTAGCATCTTCTAATGTCCATATTATTTGTCAAAACTTCAAGCCACGTTCGTCGAAATGTTCGACCCATCCGACCAGGATGCCAAACCCACGATGCAAACTTTGGTCAAAATGTCTGACCCATCTGACCAGGATGCCAAACCCACGATGCAAACTTTTGACATAGAATGGTCGAAACGTAAGCCGGCCTAAGTAGATGTTTTGACCAATGGATGTCAAAATTTTGACCAAAATTAAATTTAAAAAAAAAAAATTCTAAAACCAAATATCCTCAGTTTTGGTACTCAGCTTCAATAGAAGATGGACCAATAACAAATTGCTTCTTTCTCTCTAACAAACAAGTCTCGAACCAAGTGAGAAGCTATAATTTCACGACTTCAACTTATAGCTTCTCACTTGGTTAAAGACTTTTTTGTTAGAGAGAAAGAAGCAATTTGTTATTGGTCCATCTTCTATTGAAGCCGAGTACCAAAACTGAGGCTATTTGGTTTCAGAATTTTCTCATTGAGTTTGGTATTCAATCTAAACAACCATCAATCATATTTTGAGACAATCAATGTCCTACTCAAATCTCATGTATCCCAATCCATCATCAAAGACCAAGCATATTGACATCCAGATACACTACATTGGGGATCTCATTCATGGATAAGTCATCAGTCTACTATTGCCCAACATCCAAGCAAGTTGCCAATATTTTTACCAAAACCTTCACATAAAGAAAGTATTCTTATCTGTTAACTTTGTTGGGGGTGTGGGAGGCTTCATCTTGTGGGGGGCATACCTGGTCTTTCGTTACTCTCGAGGTCCTTTCTCTCTCCATTTGGAGGGAGAGGGATCAAAGATATTCTAATATTATTTTATTAATAAATTTAAACAAACAACCATCCATAGCTCCAAAGTCAAGGCTATACCTAGCCCCAACCAATACCTCCAAGGAACTTTGGTAAGGATGTAACATAACATTATCACAACCATGTATGACAAAAATTAATGCTAGACTTGAAAAGTAGAGAAAACTA